>JAGIQG010000042.1:4447553-4450897 GCA_024679065.1 Sphyrna mokarran | reverse complement strand
AACCCCGTGCTGTACCTGTCCTGGGAGTGTTTGATGGGGACAGTGTAGAGGGAGCTTTATTCTGTATTTAACCCCGTGCTGTACCTGTCCTGGGAGTGTTTGATGTGGGACAGTGTAGAGGAAGCTTTACTCTGTATCTAACCCTGTGCTGTACCTGTCCTGGGAGTGTTTGATGGGGACAGTGTAGAGGGAGCTTTACTCTGTATCTAACCCCGTGCTGTACCTGTCCTGGGAGTGTTTGATGGTGACAGTGTAGAGGGAGCTTTACTCTGTATCTAACCCTGTGCTGTACCTGTCCTGGGAGTGTTTGATGGGGACAGTGTAGAGGGAGCTTTACTCTGTATCTAACCCCGTGCTGTACCTGTCCTGGGAGTGTTTGATGGGGGACAGTGCAGAGGGAGCTTTACTCTGTATCTAACCCCGTGCTGTACCTGTCCTGGGAGTGTTTGATGAGGGACAGTGTAGAGGGAGCTTTACTCTGTATCTAACCCCGTGCTGTCCCTGTCCTGGTGGGGAAGATTTTAATTAATTTGCCTTCTCTTTTTTCAGGATTATTCACTGTACGGTGATCTATCCCTTAGAGTTATACCCTGCCTTTTTTGGATATTATTTCTTCAACGGAATACTAGTTATTCTCCAACTTCTCCACATCTTCTGGGCGGTTCTCATTCTGCGCATGGCTTTGAAGTTTATGACTGGAAATGTGAGTGAATGAGTTTCCACCCCCTCCGTCCCCTGGGGGTGGGGCGGGGGTGGCCTGACAACAAAAGCTGGAGGCCAACCAGGCAACAGGACCCTGGGCTGGCTTTTTTAGGATGTTACCTTCCTCCCTGAGGTAGTGTGGTGGGTTAGCACTGCTGCCAGGGACCCCGGTTCAATTCCTGGCTCGGGTCACTGTCTGTGCGGAGTCTGCACATTCTCTCCGTGTCTGCGTGGGTTTGCTCCCACAGTCCAGGTTAGGGTGGATTGGCCGTGCTAAATTGTCCCTTAGTGTCCAAAGATGTGTAGGTTAGGGTGGATTGGCCATGCTAAATTGTCCCTTAGTGTCCAAAGATGTGTAGGTTAGGGTGGATTGGCCATGCTAAATTGTCCCTTAGTGTCCAAAGATGTGTAGTTAGGGTGGATTGGCCGTGCTAAATTGTCCCTTACTGTCCAAAGATGTGTAGGTTAGGGTGGATTGGCCATGCTAAATTGTCCCTTACTGTGCAAAGATGTGTAGGTTAGGGTGGATTGGCCGTGCTAAATTGTCCCTTACTGTGCAAAGATGTGTAGGTTAGGGTGGATTGGCCATGCTAAATTGTCCCTTACTGTGCAAAGATGTGTAGGTTAGGGTGGATTGGCCGTGCTAAATTGTCCCTTACTGTGCAAAGATGTGTAGGTTAGGGTGGATTGGCCGTGTTAAATTGTCCCTTAGTGTCCAAAGATGTGTAGGTTAGGGTGGATTGGCCGTGCTAAATTGCCCCCTTAGTGCCGGGGGATTAGCAGGATAAATACATGGAGTTACGGGGTTAGGGCCTAGCTGGGATTGTTGCCAGTGTAGGCTCGATGGGTCGAATGGCCTCCTTCTGTACTGTCAGGATTTAAGTGGGAAATGGAGGGAGAGTGAGTGGGAGATGGACAGAAGGGAGTGGATGAGAGTGAGGGGGGGTGGTGGAGGGAGTGAGACGTAGGGGGTGTGTGAGAGTGGGTGGAGGAGGGAGGGAGATGCGGGTGCGGGGAGGGAGACGGGATGCGGTGGGGTGGTTTGGAGATGGGGGTTGCAGAGGGGAGGGAGAAAGTGGGTCAGGGAGATGGGGATGCAGAGGGGAGAGAAGGGGGTGTTGGGGAAGAGACTGGGGTGGTGGTGGTGGTGCGGAAATGGGTGAGATAGGGATATGTGGAGGGGGGGAGGAGAAAAGGTGGGGTTGGAGAGTGTGGGAGACGGAAGAGTGTGGGAGTGAGTTTGCGGTGGGGGGGGGAAAACGTGTCTTCACTCAGCAGAGCCACAGACCTATCCAATGGCCAACTCCGCCATCTTGTCTGGGCCCTCGCTCACCGGGGAGGTGAGCGAGACTCCCCCGTCTGACGTTTCTCTCTCTCTCTCTCTCTCGTCTCCCGTCCCCCACCCCCACAGATCGTCGAAGACGAACGCAGCGACCGAGACGAGACGGACAACTCCAACGAGGACGAGGAGCCCTGCAAGAACGGCCCCGTCTCCAACGGGCACCCCGTCTTTAACAACAACCACGGCAAGATGGACTGAAGGGCCTTCGGTGGGGGGGGGGGGGTTGGGGTGAGAAAAGACCCCCCCCCCCCCCCCCCCTCTTTCCCGGGGAGGCTGGGTGGGTATCTGCGGTGCCTTGATTTTGAAGGGGGGGGGGAGGGGGTGGGGTTGGGGTTGGCCTCCCTTCATCTGCCCTCTAGGGGATCCCAGTGCCCTACCCCCTAATGGGCGTGAGGTGGAGATGGTCAATGCCATTTGGGGGGTGGGCAGGGTTTTTTTTGAGGCGGGGGGGGACAGAATTTGGCTGTTTAAAAGGGCATGACCCATCGCGTTGTATAGTGTCATTTGTTCGTATACCTTACCCCCCACACCCACCCCCAACTATTCCTTCCCTTTTCTCTACCCCCCCCCCCCCCCTCACCCTCCGTGACTTGTATGTCGGGTGGGGTGGAGGGGGGGTGGTCGCCACCAAGGTAATTCAGGAGAGCCGTTCGAATCAGTATTTTTTGTTTCTTGACTTATCTGCGCTACTTTGCCCCTCCCCGGTTTTTTTTTAACCCCACCCCAAACAAAAGCCCTCGTACTCCCACCCCGCCCAACCACCTTGCTCACTTGTGCAATTTGCCCCACGCAGTCGACCAACCTTTTTGCTTGTGTTCCACTCCGCTCACCCGGCGCCACATTTTACCCCCACCAACCCCTCTATCGCAATCGCCCCCCCACCCCCAAACTTGCGCACGCGGACCATTATTCTCTCTCTCCATCGCCCCCCCCCCCTCGCCTCACTATTGTATACGCATATACCCCCCCCGCTCGCCGCTCCCTCGTGTGCCTCGTTCTCTCTCTCAATACCCCCACCACTCTCACTCCCACTCACGTGCACACACACACCCCCAACTCTTTTGCAATCACACCCCACCTCGCACACGTAACCCCTCCCTATACTCTCTCTCTCTCTCGTGTCTCTCTCTCTCTCGTGTCTCTCTCTCTCTCTCTCTGTTGTCTCTCTCTCTCTCTCTCTGTGTGTCTCTCCTCTCTCTCCTCTCTGTGTTGTTCTCTCTCTCTCTCTCTCTCTGTGTGTCTTCTCTCTCTCTCTCTCTCTGTGTCTCTCTCTCCTCTCTCTCTCTCTGTGTGTCTCTCT
>JAGIQG010000042.1:4430053-4442553 GCA_024679065.1 Sphyrna mokarran | reverse complement strand
GTTGCGGGCGTATAAAACGTTGGTTAGACCTCACTTGGAATACTGCGTCCAGTTCTGGTCACCGTACTACAGGAAGGACGTGGAGAGAGTGCAGAGGAGGTTTACCAGGATGCTGCCTGGTATGGAAGGTCTGAGTTACGAGGAGAGGTTAGGCAAATTGGGACTGTTTTCCTTAGATCTCCTCTAAGTCTACGTCTTTCTAATAGAGGTGTACAAGATTGAGGGGTATAGATAGAGTCAACAGGGTTAAGCTTTTTCCTAGGATGGACTCGAATAGCACGAGGGGTCACGGGCTTAGGCTGAGGGGGGTAAGGTATAATTTGGATGCTAGAGGGAGTTTTTTCACACAGAGGGTGGTGGGGGTATGGAATGTGTAAAGTGGTGGAGCCAGGTACTCTGGATTTATTTAAGAAATACTTAGATGGGCACATGAACAGAATGGGAATGGAGGGGTATAGAAAACTGATTTAAAATAGGGATCATGAGCCTTGGGAAGTGTGTAAATAGATGATGATATTGATGTACTTGTTTTTATCCTACAGGTGCTTTGGTCCACCTTGTTGTCTAACGAGGGGCATACACGCGATGGGTCGTGAGAGGGCTGCTCTTGGATTTTTTTTCGAGAGTATCCTAGTGCTTCACGTCGTTAGTGTACGCTTGACCTGGACCATTTGATGGGCAACATGACAGCTCAGTGACTATCGCTGTGCTGTGCAGATACGTGGATTTGGGCCTGTGTCTGTGGGAGTTTGCGCATTCTCCCCGTGCTTGCGTGGGTTTTCTCCGGGTGCTCTGGTTTCCTCCCACATCCCAAAGATGTGCTCTTAGGCTGATTGGCAAAACAAATTCTCCCTAAATTGTCTCAGATTTGGTTTTTAGATCTATGGACAGGGATCGCGGGTAGAGGTGGGAACATCGGGGTGGCAGCGCGGGCTCGTTGGGCCGAAGGGCCTGTTTTCCCCCGTGCTGTTCTGTTCTCTGTAACCTGTGTGAACGAGTTGAGGGTGGTTAGCTCTGCCTGGTGCTCTCCTCTCTTTGTTACCCCCCTGCTCCCTTTTATAATGTGGAGATACTGGTGTTGGAATGGGTTAAACAGAGTAAGAAGTCTCTCAACACCAGGTTTGAAGTCCAACTGATTTTTATTTGATGGTAAACTCACAAGCTTTCAAGGTTTCCCTCCTTTGTCAGGTGTTGCCAGCTCGGGTCGCCCAGTCTCTTAATGCGGAGACTGCACATTCTCCCCGTGTCTGCGTGGGTTTCCGCCGGGTGCTCTGGTTTCCTCCCACAGTCCGAAAGACGTGTCGGCTAAGCCGTGCTAAATTGCCTCTTAGTGTCGGGGTAGAGTAAATGCTCGGGGAATGGTGGGACTGTGGGCAGTGCAGACACGATGGGGTGAAGCGTCCCCCTCTTCTGCACTGTAGGGATTGAATGCAAGGATGTTTCTTATTGAGATGTGCGAGGGGACGGGCTTCGAGGTTGGTGGGATGGGGACGGGGAGCCCCCTTGGCGTTTCAGTTGGTGCCGCGCTGAGAACCGTAAACAGCAAGCGGACCTACCCGATTTAGAGTGGCGATGGGGGAAGAGAGAGATGGAAAGTAGCTCTTGTTTAACCCCCTCCCCAAGGGCCAGGAGAGAGCTACCTAATCACCTATCTTTTCCAATAGACTCCCTGGGGTCAGAGTCCATATGATGCCAGCTGTGTGGTGCGTGTTGACAACTGTTTGCTTTTCACTCACGGTACTGCCAATGCATACTGTTTGCACTCACTCCCCTCCCCCCCCAACGACCAATCTACCTCCCGTCCCCTCACTCTCTGGGGCAGCACGGGTCGAGACCCTCCTCTCCCACGGTTGGGAGCGAGGCACCCCCTCATCTTGCCACTCGGATGCTTGCCTTCTCAATCCTTCTCCATGTCTTCCCCCCAACCCAACCCCTCTTGATTTCAGGAACCCCCTCCTATCCCATCTCTTTGCCTCCCGTTACCCTGAACTGCACTCTTCCTTAGGGACTTCCAGAATAACGAGACCCTCCAAATTTAGTTTTTGTTAGTTAAAATATACACAGTGAAAAGTATTGGTTCTTGTGTGCTATACGTAGCACACCGTTCACAGAGAAGGAAAGGAGAGGGTGCAGAGTGCAGTGTTACAGTCACAGCGAGGGGTGGAGAGAGAGATCAACTTCATGCCAGGTAGGGTCCGTTCAAAAGTCTGACAGCAGCAGGGAAGAAGCTGTTCTTGGGTCGGTCGGTACGTGACCTCAGACTTTGGTACCTTTCTCCTGATGGAAGAAGGTGGGAGAGAGAATGTCCCGGGTGTGCAGCGTTGCCTCCCTTGTGTCCCAGTGTCAGATTCTCTCCTTGCTATCCATGGGATCATGCTGTGCACACTGGTTGTTGTGTTGACAATCCAATTGCACACGGCAACAGGCCTTTGACTCCCGCACTAACCTTCCTCAGATCATGTCCTTCTACTCTGTTCCCCTGTGAGAGCAAGGCCTGCATTCTTCCCTCTCCTCCCCACTCCAACCCCCCCTTCACTCCCACTTCCCCTCCTCCTTTCCCCCTCTGCTTCCCCCCACCTCCTCCCTCCCATCCTCCTCCTCTCCTCCCTCCCCTCCTCCTCCTCCCGCCTCCACTCATCCTCTCCTACTCCTCCCTCCTCCTCTCCCTCCCCCCTCCTCCTCACTCCCCTCCTCCTCCCTCCTCTCCTCCCCCTCCCTCCCCTCCTCCCCCATCCTCCCTTCCCCTCCTCCTCCTCCCTCTCCCCCTCCTCCTCCTCCTCCCTCTCCCCTCTCCCCATTGGCGTAAGTCCCATACTTTCCATTCTCCACGTAAGCCAGACAGGGGTCAGGGCAGCAGATTTCCTTCCCATAAGGGAACTGGATGGGTTTTTCCCACACTGGCCCATCAGTCGATTCTTAATCCCAGATATTGCTGAATTCAAATTCCACGCTCTGCGCTGTCCGGATTCAAACCCGGATCTCCCAGAGCCGGCACTGGGTTCTAGCTTAATAAATAATACCGTTGCACTAAGTGGGAATGAGATTTACCCCCACCGCACTGCACTCAAACAGAAGAGGGTGGTTTGCACTGCTGTCTCACAGCACCAGGGAGCTGTTCGATTCCTAACTCGGGTAACTGTGTATGGAAACCGCACCAGCTCCTTACTACGTGCTGGTTCGACTGCTAAATTCTCCCTCTGCATAGCAGAACAGGCACTGAGTGTGGTGACTAGGGGATTTTCATAGTAACTTCATTGCACTGTTAATACAAGCTTTACTTGTGATATTAATAAACTTTACATTTAGTAAGGGGCATGGCCCACTTCACTAATAAATAAACCTTAATGTAAGCTTATTTGTTTATTAATTAGTGTGATGGGCTATTCTAAAATGCATTTAACGTATGTAAAATTAGTTTTAGTATGACAAGGAAGACTTACATTAACACTGTAATGAAGTTACTGTGAAAATCCACCCTAGTCGCCACATTCCTGTTTGGGTTTCACTGAGGGAGAATTTAGCACAGCCCACTCCACACCCTAACCAGCACGTCTTGTGGACTGTGGGAGGAAACCGGAGCACCCGGAGGAAACCCACGCAGAGATGGGGAGAATGTGCAGCCTCTGCGTAGACAGTGAGTTGAGCCGGGAATCGAACCCTGGCCCCGCGAGGCAGCAGCGCTAACCGGCCGTGCCGGCAATCGAACCCGGGTCCCTGGCCCCGCGAGGCAGCAGCGCTAACCAGCCGTGCTGGCAATCGAACCCGGGTCCCTGGCCCCGCGAGGCAGCAGCGCTAACCAGCCGTGCCGGCAATCGAACCCGGGTCCCTGGCCCCGCGAGGCGGCAGCGCTAATTCATTGATACTAATTAACAAAAAAACACACAAGGCCATGCATTCCTGTGGTCTCTGACGCAGGGAGACAGACGCAGACATCAATTTATATTAAAAAAACAACACACGTGCTTTATTCAGAAACATGGATAGAAAAGGGGGTGGGGGTACATCCCGCAGGCAGTGGAACTGGGGAGGATGCGGGGAGACAGAGCACTGCTTTGGGGACAGCAGTGTGATTCTGAATTGTGTTTATGCTCCAGTGCTTCCCCCCTCCCCCCACAAAACCCCCTCTCCCAAACACAGCACAGCTTGGGAACAGGGTAATAACAGGTAGGGACACACAGCTGCCCCCTTCCAACACTCCTGAGATTGAAAGGAGGAGTAGGGAAGGGTTAGAAATATAAGGCCCATTCTGATGAGTGACCACCTCTCCCCACGCCCGACACAAAACGTGCTGACCAGGGGTGGGGTGGGGTGGGGTGGGGTGGGGTGGGAGAACAGCTGTGACTCCCACCCCCTGTAGTCGAACAGCCGAGGCCCGCCCTCTGTCGAGGGTCCCGTGGGAGCCTGGCGCGCGCACGGGATTAACGGAACAGTACAATGAGGCTGGTCAGAGCACAGGTCAGCTCAGGGGGGGGTGTCACAAACATCTGCAGGGAGAGTTGGAGTGGAGGTGGGGGGGGGGGGGGTTGTAATTTCTATTGAAGGCAACAAAAAGAAAATGAACACATTTCAAACACGGAGGAGGGAAGGTGTGAGGGTTAACGGGGGGAGGGGGAGGGTGAGGGTTAACGTGGAGAGGGAAAGGGGAAGGGAACAGGGGAGAGGAGGGGGGGGTGTTAACGGGGGAGAGGGGGAAGGGGGAGGTTAACGTGGGAGGGGGAAGGGGGAGGTTAACGGGGAGAGGGAAGGGGGGAGAGGGAGGGGGGAGGGTTTAACGGGGAGGGGGGAGGGTTAACGGGGGAAAGGGGAGGGTTAACGTGGGAGAGGGAGGGGGAGAGGGAGAGGGAGAGGGGAGGGTGAACGGGGGGAGGGGGGAGGGAGGAGTGAACGTGGGAGAGGGAGGGGGAGGGTTAACGTGGGAGAGGGGGAGGGTTAACGTGGGAGAGGGGAGGGGGGGAGGGTGAACGGGGGAGAGGGAGGCTTTCCCCACAGAGGGCCACAGCTCGGTCAATACTAAAAAAAGTGAGGAGTTAACACAGGTCCCAGTGAAGAGAGACAGGGGAGACACTTGTACATTTTCCATCAGTTCCCACAACCAGGGGAGCAATGCTGCAACTCTTCCCCTATCCTCGATTGGGTGGGTGGGTGAGAGCCCAGCAACCAGACCAACCCTTGCCCGGAGGTAGAGAGGGGCTGTGTCTGTCCACCTCCGATCACTAACCCCCACCCCCCAAACAGACCCGGGAAGAGAGGGTGAAGAATGAAGACTGGTGCTGACCCTTCAGGAGGAGCGGGTGGGAGGGAGGAATAGACAGACAGAGAAGGCACCGTCCCTTCGCCACTCACTCCGAATACATGTTGTGTAGTGTTTTTGATTTGGGGAAGTGGGGTGGGGTGCGGTGAAGTGGGAAAGGTAGTGTGGGGGTTGGGGGAGTGGGTGGGTGGGTGGGGTAGTGCGGGGCTCAGTGAGAAATCGCACTGCACGCGGTACGGGAGTTGGGGTCGCCCACCTTGGTTTTTCGAGCGAACTCATTCCACCCCCGTCTCCCTGTCCAGACCCCGGAATAATCGATTCAGTTGCGGTTGTTGTTGTTGGTGGTGGGAGAGGCCGCGGAGGGTGTGGGGGTGTCTCTGGGCATCACCTCTGTTCTCAAATCCTGATCTCCGTGCCCTCCTCCCCCACCCCGGCGCGTGTGTGTGTGTGCGCGCGCGTGCGGGCCTGGCGAGCTGCCTCGTCCAGCCCCGGGTCCCAAGGGGGGGTGGGGGCGGGGCCGCAGCCTCGTCCGGCTTTGCCCACGGGCTACTCCTGGCCAGCGTCAGGATCCCCCTCCAGCGAGCTTCGATCGCCACCATCTCCCATCCAATCGGGGCAACGGCCACTTCCTTCCTTCCCTCCCGGCTGGACAAGGCACCAATCGAGGGGCAAGGGGTTACGGGATTGGGTGTGGAGGTGTGAGGGAGACCCTGTCCACTCCGTTAACGTCCGAGGCGACGTCCTTCACAGATTTCTTGAGGGTGGGGAAATTGCCGGAGACAGAACGGGACACCTCCCCCCCCCAACCCCAACCCCAACCCCACCCCCACCACAGGCTTGCTGTTTGGGCTGTGGGTGATGGTGGGGGTGATTCAGGAGCTGGGGGGGGGGGGGGGGGGTGACGTGCGGGGTTTACAGCAGTCGGCCCCTACACTCTGTGGAGCCGCAGCAGCACAGTAACTGCTTGCCCTCCACGCTGCCCACCTCGTAGTTATAGTCCCAGGTCAGCTCAGTGCCAGCCCGAATCCTCCTGCAGAGAGAGAGAGAGAGAGAGAGTCAGACGCACTAACACTCTCACCACACCGTGGAGCACACACTCTCCACATGGGTACGCCCCCAACACACAAGCATGTATGCACATCCAACACACATAGGCGTGTGTCCCTGACACACACACACACACGCCCCTGACACGTGTATGCTCACCTGACACACACACACACGACGCATGCACTCCAACGCACGTGCATGCACACCTGACCCACGCACGCACCTGACACGTGCATACCCCCAACCCCACGATACACGGGCGTACCGACACACACATTCCCATACGCTCCTGACCCATGCAAGCATCCGACACGTGCACATCCCCAACACACGTGTGCGCGTGCGCACACACACCCCCTCGACACAGGCGCGCTGCGTTAGATCACATGCATCAAGGAGTGATTCCTAACCGTACCTCCCTCCCCCTCATTAGGCCATTCAGCCCTTCCAATCTGATCTGATAGCCCCCCCCCCGCCTCGGTTCCCTGAACCCTCACTCTCCTCAATCCCAAGAACCACCACCATGCTGTCTCCATTCCAACATTCCCAAATCTCTCCCCAAGTCTCGACGGGGGAGGGGGAGGGATACAGAGTTCCCGTTGCTCCCTGTGTGAGGATAAGATTCACCATTTCCCCCCACATCACCCCCACTCTTATTTTCAGAACTCCTCCTCCTCCAGCCCCCTTGTTCTGGATTCTCCCCCTCCCCCAACCCCCCCCCCCTTCTCCCCACGGGAAAAACCAATCTCTCCATTGCCTCTGATCGAATCCTTTAATCTTCAACCCCACCTCGATCCGATCACTGCCAATCTCTCCCCCCCTCCCCACCCCACCTTAATCTCCCACACACGAGGGAGCAATGTCTCCTCTGCCTCGGGAATTTGACACTCTGAACCTCAGGGTCCTTCAGATTTGTTGAACCCTCCGAGGGGGTAATATCTCCCCCCTGAAGCGGTGGGGTGGGGTGGGGTGGGGTGGGGTGGGGAGATGGGCCAAACACAAACAACCGGGATTAGCTTAGGGATGTAAAACAAAGGGGCAGCATCACCAAGCGGGGCCGAAGGGCCTGTTTCCATTCTGTAAACGTCTACAGCTCCCCCCCCCCCCCCCCCCAACTCTGCCCACTGCAGTCCCACAAACCAGCGTTGCTTTATTGAACCCACCTAACCAAATTCAGGGTCCCTGAGAATGCCTCTTAAGCTCCCCCCCACCCTGCCCTCCTGTAGCTCCTATACAACCTCGCTAAATTTGCCCAAGGAGAGAAGGGCGGCGGGGAGGGGGGAGAAGGGCGGCGGGGAGGGGGGAGAAGGGCGGAAGGACGGAATACGCTCGGGACTTACTTGCTAGCGAAGAACGCCACCCAGGGGAAGCGGAGGTCGTGTGTGTCGACAAAGACATTCTGTACAAAAAGGTTAGGGCTGCAGCTGTGCTGTAAGGGAGGGAGAGAAACACACAATCTCAGGATTATTCTCACACACAAAAACCAGCAGCATCTTTTTTTAATTCATTCATCTGTGTGGCATGTGCGTTGCTGACTGGGCCAGCAATCGGTTACCCGTCCCTAGTTGTCCTTGGGACGGGGCAGTTCAGAGTCCACCCTCCCTGCCCCAGCAGCCCTGGAGCCCACCTCCCCAGCCATGTGCTTGGGGCCCCCGCCCCCGCCCCTGCCATCCCCACCCCCCTGTGGCAAAGCGTCTCGGCCCCCTGGCCTCCCCCCAAACACACGAAGCCTGTAAAGGCCAATCCTGTAAAGTGCCTCCCCCAACACAACTTCAGTCATGGGTCAGGGGACACACACACCCCCCCCACCCCCCACCCAAACACCTTGCTCCCACCCCAGGCTCACACTCACATTCACTCTCCCCTGCTCTCTCCCCTCCCAACTCCCGCTTCCTCCCTCCCTTTCCCCCTCCCTCCCTCCCTCCCTTCCCCCTCCCTCCCTCCTCCTCCTCCCCCCCTCCCTGCACACACTCACGTTGAGGTAACGGCCCAGGTTGCCCTCCAGTTTGGCGTCAATGATGTAACAGGACTCCTCACCGTCGTAGAACTGCCGGGTGCTCTTATGCAGGTTGCCCCCTTCACCCTTCTCCATGTTGCTGGCCTTGACAGCGATCCCGTGGGTGGACTTGAGCGCAAAGCCCCTGGTCGATTTGACCGCCACCTGCCTCTTGTTGGCGTTATCTGGGGGAGGACAGGGCAGTGGCCACGTGAGCATGAATAAATCAGCGCCACGGGGGAGGAGGGAGGGTAGCGACAGCGAGAGAGCGACAGCAAGAGAGGAGAGACAGACAAGGGGGGGTGGTGGTAGCGACGTAGAGAGAGAAAAAAAGAGAGAGACAGATAGACAGACACACACACACGGAGCCGCGGTGGGGAGGAGGGGGGAAGCAACAGAGAGAGAGAGAGACAGAGAGATTGCGGTGAGGGATGGGTGCACAAACCTGCATCTTTTGTGTCATTCTCATCCTTTTTCTCTCCGCTGTCAGCCTCGTCGGAGCCGGAGGAGATGGTCTGTATGTCGTCACTATCGTTGCCTGTAACGGGGGCCTGTCCCTGCGTCTGTTTCCGGCTGCTGCTAGTCTGTGTGCCCGTGTCCATCTCACTGTCCGAACTGCTGGATAAGGTCATCACCTCCTGTTGCAAAAAAGGAACAGGAGCTCAGCTTTCTGTCTGGGGGGAGTGGGGGGGGGGTTAGGAAAGAGATAGACGAGAGAGAGACTGCCCCTTTCACCCTCAGGCAGCGAGCTTCACTGCCCTGGCAACACGGCACACTGCTGTCTCATAGAGACCCGGGTTCGATTCCCGGCCCGAGTCACTGTCTGTGTGGAGTCTGCACGTTCTCCCCGTGTCTGCGTGGGTTTGCTCCCACAGTCCGAAAGACGTGCAGGTTAGGGTGGATTGGGCCGTGCTAAATTCTCCCTGAGTGTAACCCGAACAGGAATGTGGCGACTAGGGGTTTTTCATAGTAAGGTCATTGCAGTGTTAATGTGAACCTTACTTGTGAATTCTAATAAATAAATAACATCCAGAGGGGTCGGAGAGAGAGAGAGAGACAGAGACAGAGACCGAGAGAGAGAGAGAGACATGGTGGGGGATGGAGGGCCCTGTAAAAGGGATGGAGGATGTGCCCCCCCTCCCCCCCGAGCTGTACTTACATCTTTGGAGACGGGTGCTGGGGCAGAACTGCGCCTGGCCTGGAGCAGGGTGGTTTTACTGAGTGGCCTTCGGATGCCCTCGCTGCGAGCGGGACGCGGGTTGTAGCCAAAGTTCCTGGAGGAATTGTCAAAGGGCCTGGGAGGGGAGAACAGTGGGACAGAGGATGAGCGGGACTGTACAGCTAGTGTGGTCCAACACACACACACACCCTCACCCACCCAATCACCCCGTACCCTCTCCCCCCACCCCAGCCCGGGGTGCTCCCTCACCCAGTAACCACCCCCCAACCCCCCCGCCGACCCCGGGGTGTTCCCTCACCCAATCCCCTCCCCCCGCCAACCGCAACCCAGGATGTTCCCTCCCCCTAACTCTACATCCCAACAAGCCTCTTTCCCTCAGCCTCTCTCCTTTACTCCCCATATCTTCTCTGCGTTCCACTCTCTATTCCCCTCCCTCCATCCTCTCAGCACCCCCCCACCCAAATCTCTCTCTCCCTCCACTCATCCTCTCTCCGCTCCCTTTTCCCTTCACTCCCTCTCTCTTCACCCTTCCTCTTTCCCCTCACCTCTTCCTCCCTCTCTCTCTCTAGGAAGGGGACGAATATTTGCAGAGGCACACAATACATTACTTACGAAGTTATTTTGAGGTGGACGGGTGTTTCTGGACTCTGCGAGAAAGAATAAGAAGGGAGTTCAGATCTTTTCCTCCTCCCTGGACATTTAAAATTTATTTCTTAGCGACAGACTCTTAATAAACTGCTGCAACCCCAAGCTGGTCCAGTAAGCAGAAGAGCGAAATCGAAACACATTCACCTCCCCAGCGGCAAATCAATCCTGGTCCCTGCACTTGGACCAGGGCTGGGGAATGGCAAGATTTTGAATGGACCCTTGCGTTTAATGGTGACACAGTGGGTTAGCGCTGCTGTCTCACAGCGACAGGGACCCGGGTTTGATTCCCCAGCAGCACGGTGACACAGTGGGTTAGCGCTGCTGTCTCACAGCGCCAGGGACCCGGGTTCGATTCCCCAGCAGCACAGTGACACAGTGGGTTAGCACTGCTGTCTCACAGCGCCAGGGACCCGGGTTCGATTCCCCGGCAGCACGGTGACACAGTGGGTTAGCACTGCTGTCTCACAGCGCCAGGGACCCGGGTTCGATTCCCCAGCAGCACGGTGACACAGTGGGTTAGCACTGCTGTCTCACAGGGACCCGGGTTCGATTCCCCAGCAGCACGGTGACACAGTGGGTTAGCGCTGCTGTCTCACAGCGCCAGGGACCCGGGTTCGATTCCCAGCAGCACGGTGACACAGTGGGTTAGCACTGCTGTCTCACGCACAGGGACCCGGGTTCGATTCCCCAAGCAGCACGGTGACACAGTGGGTTAGCACTGCTGTCTCACAGCGCCAGGGACCCGGTTCGATTCCCCAGCAGCACGGTGACACAGTGGGTTAGCACTGCTGTCTCACAGCACAGGGACCCGGGTCGATTCCCCAGCAGCACGGTGACACAGTGGGTTAGCACTGCTGTCTCACAGCGCCAGGGACCCGGGTTCGATTCCCCAGCAGCACGGTGACACAGTGGGTTAGCGACTGCTGTCTCACAGCGCCAGGGACCCGGGTTCGATTCCCCAGCAGCACGGTGACACAGTGGGTTAGCGCTGCTGTCTCACTGCGCCAGGGACCCGGGTTCGATTCCCCAGCAGCACGGTGACACAGTGGGTTAGCACTGCTGTCTCACAGCACCGGGGACCCGGGTTCGATTCCCAGTCAGGTCACTGCCTGTGCGGAGTCTGCACATTCTCCTCGTGTCTGCAGGGGTTTCCTCCGGATGTTCCGGTTTCCTCCCGCAGTCCAAAAGACGTGCTGGTTAGGATGGATTGGCCGTATTAAATTGCTCCTTAGTGTCCAAAGACGTGCTGTTTAGGGTGCGTTGGCCACGCTAAATTCTCCCTCAGCTGTTACCCGAACAGGCACCGGAGTGTGGCAACTAGGGGATTTTCACGGTGACTTCATTGTGGTGTTAACGTAAGCCGACTTGTGACATTGATAAATAAACTTTTTTACTTTAGCTTTGGATACTAAGGGACAATTTAGCACGGCCAATCCACCCTAACCTACACATCTTTGGACACTAAGGGACAATTTAGCATGGCCAATCCACCCTAACCTGCACATCTTTGGACACTAAGGGACAATTTAGCACGGCCAATCCACCCTAACCTGCATATCTTTGGACACTAAGGAGCAATTAGCATGGTCAATCACCCTAACCGCACATCTTTGGACACTAAGGACAATTTAGCAATGGTCAATCCACCCTAACCTGCACATCTTTGGACACTAAGGGACAATTTAGCACGGCCAATCCACCCTAACCTGCACATCTTTGGACACTAAGGGACAATTTAGCACGGCCAATCCACCCTAACCTGCACATCTTTGGAACTAAGGGACAATTTAGCATGGCCAATCCACCCTAACCTGCACATCTTTGGACACTAAGGGACAATTTAGCACGGCCAATCCACCCTAACCTGCACATCTTTGGACACTAAGGGACAATTTAGCACGGCCAATCCACCCTAACCTGCACATCTTTGGACACTAAGGGACAATTTAGCACGGCCAATCCACCCTAACCTACACATCTTTGGACACTAAGGGACAATTTAGCACGGCCAATCCACCCTAACCTACACATCTTTGGACACTAAGGGACAATTTAGCACGGCCAATCCACCCTAACCTACACATCTTTGGACACTAAGGGACAATTTAGCACGGCCAATCCACCCTAACCTACACATCTTTGGACACTAAGGGACAATTTAGCATGGCCAATCCACCCTAACCTACACATCTTTGGACACTAAGGGACAATTTAGCATGGCCAATCCACCCTAACCTACACATCTTTGGACACTAAGGGACAATTTAGCATGGCCAATCCACCCTAACCTGCACATCTTTGCACGTTCTAAGACGGCGGCACATGGGAACCGAGACAGGGCAGTGGTCCTTTTGCGCACAGCACGATCCCATGCC
>JAGIQG010000042.1:4390053-4425053 GCA_024679065.1 Sphyrna mokarran | reverse complement strand
GTTTGGCCAATGACGGGTGGTGCCAAAGGCCGACCGGCCAATGACTGATTAACCAATGACAGGGTGGTGCCAATGGCTGACTAGCCAATGACAGGGGCGGTGCAATGGCTGATTAACCAATGACGGGATGACGCCAATGGCCAGCGATGGGTGGCGCCAATGACTGATTAACCAATGACGGGGTGGCGCCAATGGCTGACCGGCCAATGATGGGGTGGTGCCAATGGCTGTTTAGCCAATGACAGAGGTGGCGCCAATGGCTGACCGGCCAATGACAGGATGACACCAATGGCTGATTGGCCAATGACTGACTGGCCAATGGTGGGATGACGCCAATGGCCAACCGGCCAATGACGGGGTGGCGTTAATGGCTGTTTAGCCAATGACGGAGGTGGCACCAATGACTGACTGGCCAATGATAGGGTGGCGTCAATGATGGATTAGCCAATGACGGACTAGCCCCATTTTAAACTTCACTTATTAGTGTCACAAGTAAGACTTACATTAACGCTGCGATGAAGTTACCGTGAAAACGCCCCCCCCCCCCCCCCCCCAGTCGCCACGCTCCTGTTCGGGTTACACCGAGGGGAAATTCAGTGCCGCCCAATCCACACCCTAACTAGCACGTCTGGGAGGAAACCGGAGCACCTGGCAGGAAACCCGCCTGGACACGGGAGGGAGAACGCGCAGGGTCCACACGGACAGTGACCCGAGGCCGGGAATCGAACCTGGGCCCCACGGTGCATGATGATGGGGTCATGACAGCCAGGCCTCACGGCGGAGGTGGGGGGGGGTGGATTAGAAACAGAAAACTCAGCCGCAGGGAGGAGGGGGTGGAGGAACGGAGGGTGGTCACCTGTCCTTGCAGCCGTCGGTGCAGTCACAGCCCACCAGGAACTCGGGGTTGGAGTTGATGAAGACGCCCTCTCCGGGGATGCGCTCCTTGCTGTAGGCCACCTGGGGCGGCGGGGTGCTGTCGATCTCGTTGACGCAGGACAGCGGCACGTCTTCCTTGCCGCGGGTGATGTCCCGGATGTAGTAGAAGGGCTTCTGCGGCTGGAACTTGCGGTCCACCAGCACGTAGGGGTCGAAGCAGAACATCTCCAGGTAGAGGAAGTCGCCCCGGGTACCGGCCAGGTAGCGCTCCACCTCCTCCATGTTGCGCAGGCTCAGACCGCACGGCCCCTTGTATACCACGTGGAAGGACATCTTGCGGTTGATCTTGCGGCGGGCAGTCATGCGGCGGAAGCCGTAGAGCAGGGGCACCAGCATGGGGTTGCGCCCCCGGTACTGGCCCCGGCTGGCCGAGGGGGGGCGGTTCAGGCACCCCGGCTGGCACTTGTGCGCCACGTAGAACAGCTTCTCGCTGGGCGCCTTGTACGGCACCTCCACCGGCATCCGCTCGTCCACCAAGTCCGACGGGGGGCCTCCGGATTCCGGGGGCCCTCCCGCCCTTCAAGGAAAGCACAGGAGGAAGAAGGGGGAGGGTCAGTCTGCTGATGGTCCGCATTGGGATAGCCTGCCCAGGACCCGCAACACACACACCCCTTACCCCACACCGATTCCTCGCTGAATGTGTTCGAGTCGAGAGTGGATAGGTTTCCACTAGACAACAGAGGTGGGGATTTTCACAGTAACTTCGTGTTGACGAACAGAGGGATCTCGGTGTATGTGTGCATAGATCCCTGAAAGTTTGGCAATCAAGTCGATAAGGTTGTTAAGAAGGCATACGGAGTCTTGGCTTTTTATTGGCAGGGGGATTGAATTTCGGAGCCGCAACGTCATGTTGCAACTGTACAAAACTCTGGTGCGGCCGCACTTGGAGTATTGTGTGCAGTTCTGGTTATAAGAAAGATGTGGGGGCATTGGAGAGGGTACAGAGGAGGTTTACCAGGATGTTGCCTGGTATGGAGGGCAGGTCTTACGAAGAGAGGCTGAGGGATTTGAGGTTGTTTTCGTTAGAAAGGAGGCGGCTAAGAGGGGACCTAATCGAAACATATAAAATGATTAGAGGTTTAGATAGGGTGGACAGTGATAGCCTTTTTCCTAGGATGGAGAAAGCTAGCACGAGGGGACATAGCTTTAAATTAAGGGTGGTGGTTATAGGACGGATATCAGAGGTAGGTTCTTTACCCAGAGGGTGGTAAGGGTATGGAATGCCCTGCCTGCTGCAGTTGTAGATGCGCCAAGTTTGGGGGCGTTTAAGAGGTCTGTGGATAGGTTATGGATGAAAAGGGAATGGTTTAGGTTAGAGGGTCATTGCTTTTTCTTAATTGGTCGGCGCAACATCGAAGGGCCGCAGGGTGCTGTAATGTTCAATGGGAATTGAGGGGAGAAAGCACGAAATTGGAACTGAACCACTATCAGATCTGCCGTGATCTTATTGAATGGCGGGGCAGGCTCAAGGGGTTGGATGGCCGGCTCCTGCTCCTATTTTTCAGGAGGGCCGCAGCGAGGAGATGTGCGGAGATCGGAAGTTCAGTCGAAGCGGTAAAGGAGCATTTCAGGTGGAGGTACAAGCGGGGTCAACACACCAGGGCCAGAGAAAAGCCCCCCCACCTCCACTAATGGGCCAGAGGTGAGGGGAGGGGGGGTGGTGGTGGTGCAGACTCACCCCCACGCTAGGGCGAGGGTGGGGAATGGGATAGGGCCAGAGGAAGAAGGGCCCTGTGTGAGGGGGGCGAGAGAGAGAGAGAGAGAGGGGGGAACCCACGCATGAGGGCGGAAGAGAGAGAGAGAAAAGACAGAGAGAGACAGAGAGAAAAACCACGCACAAGACGAGAGACAAAATTGGGGAGGGGGGCAGGGGAAGAGGGAGAGATGGCACGAGGGGGAGACAAGGGTTTGCAAGACCAATCTAGCTGGGAATGCAATCTGCGGGAAGTCTGCAAAGTGATATGGACAGGTTAAGCGAGTAGGTAATGGGATGGAATATATGGTCTATTCTCGCCCCTATTGAATGTGTAGGCCAGAATTGTAGGGGGTTACAGAGATAGGGAGGGGGTGTAGGGGGGTTACAGAGATAGGGAGGGGGCGGAGGGGGCTGGAATACAATTGGGAGCCGTGCGTGCTCTCTCTCTCTCTCTCTCTCTCTGTGATTGCAGTCACTGAACCAGTGTCTCTTTCCCTGGTCTGGCACCAACTGCTATGCCAGTTGGCACTCGGGTTAAGGGTCCCGGTACATGCAGGCCCCGGTTTACCCGTGTCGGGAGCAGCCAGAGCCACACGGCTGACTAACCGCCCACCTCCCGAGCTCTCCCCTACCCTGTCCCAGACACTCGCCTACCTGAACGGCTGGGTTCCTCCGGGTTTGCCGGCTGGCTGCACCTCGCCGGCACCGGCCGGGTCCTGGGCACCTGCCGACTCTGCTGCCCGGGGGGGCAGGATGAGGGGCCGAAAGGCCGTGCTCTTCTTAGCCACCTGCTTCCTGGACTGAGCCAAACTTCCCGGACTCCTGTGGAGAGGGAGGGAGACAGAGAGCGTGAATGAGACACACACATACATACACACACAGACAGACAGAGAGCGAGCGAGCGGCAGAGGAAGAGAACGTGTGAGGAAGAGGGAGGGAGAGAGTATGTGTGAGACAAAGAGATTGAGAGGGAGACAAATAAGAGGGAAGACAAATAAAAATTACAACAGCTCTTCTGCAAGTTCAAAGGGCAAAGAGAAACTTTGGCCCTATCCCGGCCGGTCTGTCCTTTACCTCAGAGTCAGAAAGCCAGAGAATGCTGACATTGCAGGAGGAAACTCAGCCCATTGAATCAGCACGACTCTCAGACACAACACAGGGAGGGGGCCGTGGTGAGATGGTTCATTGACTTATTAAAATCCACCCTAATCTGCACATCTTCGGACACTAAGGGACAATTTAGCACGGCCAATCCACCCTAACCTACACATCTTTGGACACTAAGGGACAATTTAGCATGGCCAATCCACCCTAACCTACACATCTTTGGACACTAAGGGACAATTTAGCACGGCCAATCCCCCTAACCTGCACATCTTTGGACACTGAGGGACAATTTAGCACGGCCAATCCACCCTAACCTGCATATCTTTGGACACTAAGGGACAATTTAGCATGGCCAATCCATCTCCTCGGCAAAGACGTGAAACTGACACTGGAAAAGAGAGATGGAGGCAGACTTTTTATTTTTATCCATCCACGTGGGACATCGGTGTCACTGGTTGGATCCAGCATTTATTGCCCACCCCGAATTGCCCCTTGGAGGGGCAGTTGAGAGTCAACCCCATTGCTGTGACTCTGGAGTCACACGTAGGCCAGACCGGGGTAAGGACGGCAGATTTCCTTCCCTAAAGGGAACCAGATGGGTTTTTCCTGACAAAGGATCATCAGTAGATTCTTAATTCCAGATATTTTTACATTGAATTCAAATTCCACCATCTGCCGTGGCAGGATTCGAACCCGAATTCCTCCAAACAATCAGCTGAGTTTCTGGATTAATAGTCTAGCAATAATACCACTAGGATATTGGTTTCCTCTTTTTGGGTCACTGTCTCTGTGGAATCTGCACGTTCTCACCTGTGTCTGCATTGGTTTCCCCTGGATGCTCCGGCTTCCTCTGAATGATTTGTAGGTTAGCAGGGGTTTGGCCGTGCTAAATTGCCCCTTAGTGTCCAAAGATGTGCGGGTTAGGGTGGATCGGCCGTGCTAAATTGCCCCTTAGTGTCCAAAGATGTGCGGGTTAGGGTGGATCGACCGTGCTAAATTGCCCCTTAGTGTCCAAAGATGTGCGGGTTAGGGTGGATCGGCCGTGCTAAATTCTCCCTCAGTGTAACCCGAACAGGAGTGTGGCAACTAGGGGGATTTTCACTCTGACTTCATCGCAGCGTTAATGTAAGCTGACTCATGGGACGCAAATAAGATTGGAGGGGCTTGGGAGCAGGACTGCGGGTAGGCCTCGCAGAGAGCCAGCAAGGATACGATGAACCTCCGTCAGCGCCGCAACCTTGCTGGGATTTGCCGCCCAGTCCTGGTCGTTTTCCCAATCGATCGATCGATTGCCGGCACCCTCTGGCTCCTAGCCTCCTGGCTGATGAGAACACTACACCATTCCCCCTCCCCCCCCCCCCCCCCCCTCCCCCCCAAACCTGCCCCTCCGCGGTAAACTTACTCTGTCTTGTCCACCGGTGACTGGGGTTGTTGGGGGAAAGCCGGCGCAGCAAAGGGCTGCTGGTGGGCTGAAGGAGGTTGCGTCGGGAGCATCAGCTGCGAGTTCTGCGTGGTGACGGTCAGATCCTGCGTGTACTGCACCACCGGACCTTTCGTGCGGACGGCACCTTGTTGGAGAAGGAGCGGGGAGGGGGGGGAAAAAATTGGACAATCGCGTTACTGAGGGGACTCGCGGCGGTGCGTGTATGTTCTTACTCCCCTCGTACAGGCTCGGGGCAGGAGGAGGACCTTCCAGCCAAACTCTGCCATTCATTTTGATCATGCATGACCAGCAAATTCAATATCCTGATTTCCCACCCAGGAAAGGCAGAAGAAAGGAGCAGGAAGAGGCCATTCGATCGTGGCTAATCATCCAACTCAATAGCCCAATCCTGCTTTACCCCCCAATAATCTTTGATCCCGTTCGCTCCCCAAGTGCTACATCCAGCCGCCTCTCGAACACATTCAATGTTTTGGCCTCAACTCCTTCCTGCGGGAATGAATTCCACAGGCTCAGCAGGTGAAGAAATGTCTCCTCACCTCCGTCCGAAATGGTCTACCCTGAATCCTCAGACTGTGACCCCCTGGTTCTGGACTCCCCCCACCATCGGGAACCTCCTCGCTGCCTCTACCCTGTCTAGTCCTGTTAGAATTTTACGAGTCTCAATGAGATATCCCCTCTCATTCATCTGAACTCCAGTGAAAACAATCCCAACTTGGCAGTCAGGTCGAGAAGGTTGTTAAGAAGGCATATGGAGTCTTGGCTTTTATTGGTAGGGGGATTGAATTTCGGAGCCGCAACGTCATGTTGCAACTGTACAAATCTCTAGTGCGGCCGCACTTGGAGTATTGTGTGCAGTTCTGGTCCCCACATTATAAGAAAGATGTGGAGGCATTGGAGAGGGTACAGAGGAGGTTTACCTGGTATGTTGCCTGGTATGGAGGGCAGATCTTACGAGGAGAGGCTGAGGGATTTGAGGTTGTTTTCGTTAGAAAGAAGGCGGCTAAGAGGAGACCTTATTGAAACATATAAGATGATTAGAGGTTTAGATAGGGTGGACAGTGATAGCCTTTTCCTAGGATGGAGAAAGCTAGCACGAGGGGACATAGCTTTAAATTAAGGGGTGGTAGTTATAGGACGGATGTCAGATGTAGGTTCTTTACCCAGAGGGTGGTAAGGGTATGGAATGCCCTGCCTGCTGCAGTTGTAGATGCGCCAAGTTTGGTGGCGTTTAAGAGGTCCGTGGATAGGTTTATGGATGAAAAGGGAATGGTTTAGGTTAGAGGGTCATTGCTTTTTCTTAATTGGTCGGCGCAACATTGAGGGCCAAAGGGCCTGTTCTGCGCTGTAACGTTCTAACCTACTCAATCTCTCCTCTTATAATCAGTCCCGCTGTCCCTGGAATCAGCCTGGTAAACCTTCGCTGTACTCCCTCGAGATGAGGAGACCAAAGATGCTCACAATACTCCGGGTGTGGCCCCACCAACGCCCTGTACGATTGCAGCAAAACATCCCAATCCCTGTACTCAAATCCTCTCGCTGTGAAGGCCAACACACCATCTGGCTTCTTCCTGCCGTATCTGCGCTTACTTTCAGCATATCCATTGACTCTGTCTACACTTCCCGCTGCCTCGGGAAAAGCAGCCGGCATAAATCAAGAACCCCGGACATTCTCTCTTCCACCAGGAAAAAGATACAAAAGTCTGAGGTCCCGTACCGACCGACTCAAGAGCAGCTTCTTCCCTGCTGCTGTCAGACTTTTGAATGGACCTACCTCGCATTAAGTTGATCTTTCTCTACACCCCTCGCTATGACTGTAACACTACATTCTGCACCCTCTCCTTTCCTTCTCCATCCTGTACTCTATGAATGGTATGCTTTGTACAGCGCACAAGAAACAAGACTTTTCACTGTATCCCAATACATGTGACGATAATAAATCAAATCTATGTACTCTATGAACGGTATGTTTTGTCTGTGTAGCGCGTGAGAAACAATATTTTTCACTGTATCACAATACACGTGACAACAGAATCATAGAATCCCAACAGTGTAGCAGGCTGTTCAGCCCATCAAGTCTGCACCGACCACAATCTCACCCAGGCCCAATTCTCATAATCCTACACATTTATCCTGCTCATCCCCCTGACACCAAGTGGCAATTTAGCACAGTCAAACTACCTAACCTGCACAGAGCAAAGGCAGCATAGCATAGGCACAGTAGCACAGTGGGTTAGCACTGCTGCTTCACAGCACCAGGGACCTGGGTTCGATTCCCGGCTCGGGTCACTGCCTGTGTGGAGCCTGCACGTTCTCCCCGTGTCTGCGTGGGTTTCCTCCGGGTGCTCCGGTTTCCTCCCACAGTCTGAAAGACGTGCTGGTTAGGGTGCATTGTCCCAAACAGGCACCAGAACGCGGCAACTAGGAGAATTTCACAGTAATTTCATTGTAGTGTTAATGTAAGCCTACTTCTGACTAATAAATGCATAAATTTTAACTTCTTTCGGACACTAAGGGACAATTTAGCACGGCCAACCCACCCTAACCTACACATCTTTTGGACACCAAGGGGCAATTTAGCACGGCCAATCCACCCTAACCTGCACATCTTTGGACACCGAGGGGCAATTTAGCACGGCCAATCCACCCTAACCTGCACATCTTTTGGACACCAAGGGACAATTTAGCACGGCCAATCTACCCTATCCTACACATCTTTGGACACTAAGGGACAATTTAGCACGGCCAATCCACCCTAACCCGCACATCTTTGGATACTAAGGGACAATCTAGCATGGCCAATCCACCCTAACCCGCACATCTTTGGACACTAAGGGACAATTTAGATTGGCCAATCCACCCTAACCTGAACGTCTTTCAGACTGTGGAGAAAACTGGAGCACCCAGAGGAAACCCACGCAGACGTGGGGAGAATGTGCAAACTCCACACAGACAGTGTCCCGAGTCCCGGAATCGAACCCGCGTCCCTGGCGCTGCGAGGCAGCGGTGGTAAGCAGTGTGCCTGAAAGATAATAAATAACCAAATAACTAAATCCCTCCCTTTGCTGTTCCCCCCCCCCCAACAACAACCAAACTCCCCGCAGACCCTCAGTGGGGATGGGGCCACTCACCGACGTTGGGCCGGGTCCGCTGCTGCCCGCTCTGCCCTCCCTGCCGGTAGGCAGTGGTCATCTTCAGGTTAAACATGGGCTCCAGGCGCGTCGACCCGCGGTAAATCCATTCACAGCGCTTATCATCCTTCAGCGAGAGGGAAGAGAGACAGAAAGGAAAAAGAGCAAAAACACCTTCCCGGGGCAGCGCAAGGCAGGGGGGCGGAAGAAAAAGAGGACGTCAGAGGGGGAGAAAGGCGATACCCCCCCCCCCGGGGCAAGAACGATGCCCGCTGGCACCGAGATTCCCACCAACCACACTCCCGCGTCAAGCGTTCCTGGGTGCGATGCCCACCCCTCTCACTCCAGGGATGCAGTCTGACACTGCCGGGGGGGCAAGATGCGGACAAGACAGGAGGGCAAGTATCTCCAGGACGGGAGAGCAGAGGCAGGAATCGTGAATCACACAATCCCAACGCTTCATCGAGTTTGCACTGGCTCCCCCGAAAGAGCATCTCACCCGACCAATTCTCAGATCCCTGCACACTTACCACGGCCAATCCACCCTAACCTACACATCTTTGGACACTAAGGGACAATTTAGCACGGCCAATCCACCCTAACCTGCACATCTTTGGACACTAAGGGACAATTTAGCACGGCCAATCCACACTAACCTACACATCTTTGGACACTAAGGGACAATTTAGGACGGCCAATCCACCCTAACCTACACATCTTTGGACACTAAGGGCAATTTAGCACGGCCAATCCACCCTAACCTACACATCTTTGGACACTAAGGGGCAATTTAGCACGGCCAATCCACCCTAACCCGCACATCTTGGGACACTAAGGACAATTTAGCATGGCCAATCCACCCTAACCCGCACATCTTGGACAATAAGGGACAATTTAGCATGGCCAATCCACCCTAACCTACACATCTTTGGATACTAAGGGACAATCTAGCATGGCCAATCCACCCTAACCTGCACATCTTTGAACAATAAGGGACAATTTAGCACGCCAATCCACCCTAACCTACACATGCTAGCACGAGGGACACAGCTTTAAATTAAGGGGTATGAGTTATAGGACGGATATCAGAGGGTAGTTCTTTTATCAAAGGAGTGATTAGGGAGTGAAATGCCCTGCCTGCAGCTGTTGTAGATGCGCCAAGTTTGGTGGCGTTTAAGAGGTTAATTGATAAGTATATGGAAGAGAAGGGAATGGTTTAGTTTGGAGGGGCATTGCTTTTTATTTGGTCGGCACAAATCGAAGGCGAAGGGCCTGTTCTGTGCTGTAATGTTTATGTACATCTTTGGACGCTAAGGGGCAATTTAGCATGGCCAATCCACCCTAACCTACACATCTTTGGGACACTAAGGGACAATTTAGCACGGCCAATCCACCCTAACCTGCACATCTTTGGACACTAACGGACAATTTAGCACGGCCAATCCACCCTAACCTACACATCTTTGGACGCTAAGGGACAATTTAGCACGGCCAATCCACCCTAACCTACACATCTTTGGACGCTAAGGGACAATTTAGCATGGCCAATCCAGCTAACCTGCACATTTTTCAGACAGTGGGAGGAAACCTGAGCGCTCACACAGACGCGAGGAGCGGGTGCCCTTTCCGGGCTGTCCGAGGGTCAGCGCCCGGGGGAGCGCCGGGTTTTGTGAGCCTTTGTTTGGCAGCGTTTGTTGATCTCACACGAGATCAACAAGCACAAGAAGACCTGAACCCTAAAGGATGCTTCAGAGAAGGAGGAGATAGAGTCTACGTCGAGGATGGTTTCTCTCCCCAGACTTGGTGGTATCTATTTTCAGTTAGATGGATAAAGTTAATGTTTGGTTAAAATTCAGCAAATGATTTGCAACAGTTTGAGTTAAGGCGTGTTAAGTAAAGAAAATCTTGAATTGCTGTCGTTGTCTCATTAAACTGGAACACTTAGAAGGCATTTCAATTAAAGGCATTTAGTATTTTGCATCCTTGTCTCTCCTACTAATGGAGACATCCACTCTATCCAGGCCTTTCAATATTCTGCAAGTTTATATGAGACTCCACCCCGCCCCTTGCTCCATCGAACGCGGAGCCTTGGACACTCCTCACCATACCTCCCACCAGAAGCAGCTTACCAGAAAGAGGATCTTGACCAAGCTGCCGTCCACCTCCTCCACCCGAGACTTCCACCAGGTGCCCTCCCACTCGGTCTTGATCTGCTGCCCATTCTTCAGCAGCACCATGGGCCTGTTGGGGTAAGCGGTGATGTACTCTTCGATGAAGTCCCGGCAGGAGATATCCTCGATGTCCTCCCAGGTCTTGGTCACTGTGTTTGGGGGTGGGGGAAAAGAGCGGGCAGGCGTTACCAGCTGTCCGAGACTCGACCTCCTCCCGCCCCATCTCCGCTCGGAGCACCTCCTCGTGTGTGACCCCTTTGGACCTGGCAAACCCGTACCATTTCCACTACTATAGTTAAGAAAGCCTCAGCAATGTCTCTACTTTCTTAGAAGACTGAGGAAATTTGACACATCCGCTACACCTCTCACCATAAGACATAGCAGCAGAATTAGGCCATTCTGCCCATCAAGCCAGCCCCACCATTCAATCATGGCTGATATTTTTCTCATCCCCCCATTCTCCTGCCTTTTCCCCCGATCCCCTTATTAATCAGGAACCGATCTATCTCTGTCTTAAAGACACTCAGTGACCCCGGCCTCCTCTGCGGCAAAGAGTTCCACAGATTCCCCACTGAAGAAATTCCTCCTCATCTGTTTTAAAGGATTGTCCCTTTAGCCTGAGGTTGTGCCCTCTCTGGTTCTAGTTTTTCCTACTAGTGGAAACATCCTCTCCCCGTCCCCTCTATCCAGGGCCTCGCAGTATCCTGTAAGTTTCAATAAGATCCCCCCCCCTCATCCTTCTAAACTCCAACGAGTACAGACCCAGAGTCCTCAACCCGTTCCTCAAGCTCTTCATTCCAGGGATCATTCTTGTGAACCTCCTCTGGACCCTTTCCAAGGCCGGCACATCCTTCCTTAGATACGGGGCCCAAAACTGCTCACAATTCTCCAAATGGGGTCTGACCAGAGCCTTATCCAGCCTCAGAAGTCCATCCCTGCTCTTGTATTCCAGCCCTCTCGATATGAATGCTAATATTGCATTTGCCTTCCTAACTGAACCTGCACGTTAACCTTAATAAAACCTCAAACGATGACTCCCAAATCCCTTCGTATTTCTGATCTCTAAAGCATTTCCCCATTTAGAAAATAGTCTCTGCCTCCATTCCTCCTTCCAAGATGTGGAATCTCACACTTTTCCAATTCTGCCACTTCTTTGCCCTCTCTCCTAACTTGTCCAAGTGCTTCTGCAGCTCCCCCCACACCCCGCTTCCTCAACACTACCTGCCTCTCCCCAATTCTTAGACTCACGATAGAAAGCATTCTTGCCAGATGTATTTTTCTTTTTATCCATTCCTGGGACATTGGTGTCGCTGGCTGGGCCAGCATTTATTGCCCATCCCTAGTTGCCCCTTGCAGGGGCAGCTGAGCGTCAGCCTCATTGCTGTGTGGCTCTGGAGTCACACGTAGGCCAGACCGGGGTAAGGACGGCAGATTTCCTTCCCTAAAGGGAACCAGATGGGTTTTTCTGACAATGGGTCATCAGTAGATTCTTAGTCCCAGATATTTTTTTATTGAATTCTAATTCCACCACCTGCCGTGGCGGGATTCGAACCCGGGACCCCCCAGCCAGCGATGCCCATGTCCCAGGAATGAATAAAAAACCCCCACCCCCCGTGCCACAATCAAATTCTCTCCGACACCATTCCTATTTTCAGATAAGGAACTCACGTGGTCTGCAGATGGGATAGAGTTCCGACAGGCTAACGTAGGAAGCGTAGCCATCATCGAAAAAGATGAGGAACCTGGGAAGGGAAAGGGGAAACCAGGGATTAACACAACCAAACAGCAGCTTTCAACTAAATCGCCAGGATAATGTCCAGTTAATGCTAGGGTGTTGGGGGAGAGAGTTACAGAACAAAGAGATCTACGGACACAGGTTCATAGCTCCTTGAAAGTGGAGTCACAGGCGGACAGAGTGGCAAAGAAAGCATTTGGCATGCTTAGTTTCATTGGTCAGAACATTGAATACAGGAGTTGGGACGTCTTGTTGAAGTTGTACAAGACATTGGTAAGGCCACACTTGGAATACTGTGTACAGTTCTGGTCACCCGATTATAGAAAGGATATTATTAAACTAGAAAGATTGCAGAAAAGATTTACTAGGATGCTACCGGGACTTGTTAGTGTGAGTTATAACAAGAGGCTGGATAGACTAGGACTTTTTCCTCTGGAGCACAGGAGGCTGAGGGGTGATCTTATAGAGGTCTATAAAATAATGAGGGGCACAGATCAGCGAGATTGTCAATATCTTTTCCCCAAAGGTAGGGGAGTCTAAAACTAGAGGGCGTAGGTTTAAGGTGAGAGGGGAGATATGCAGAAGTGTCCAGAGGAGCAATGTTTTTCACAGAGGATGGTGAGTGTCTGGAACGGGCTGTCAGAGGTAGTAGTAGAGTGGGGTACAATCTTGTCTTTTAAAAAATGTTTAGACAGTTACATGGGTAAGATGGGCGGAAAGGCCTGTTTCTTTGTTGTAAACCTCTATGACTCCATAAATAACACAAGTAATATTGATGTATACACAGGTCCTGGAGCGGGTGTAGGGAATACAGAGGTAGGGAGGGGGTGTAGGGAGCTGGAGGAGGCTACAGGGATAGGGAGGGGGTGTAGGGAGCTGGAGGAAGTTACAGAGATACGGAGGGCTGGAGGGGGTTACAGAGATAGGGAGGGGGTGTAGAGGGCTGAAGGAGGCTACAGGGATAGGGAGGGGGTGTAGGGGGCTGGAGGAGGCTACAGAGATAGGGAGGGGGTGTAGGGGGTTACAGAGGTAGGGGAGGGGGGTGTAGGGGACTGGAGGGGGTTACAGAGATAGGGAGAGGGTGTAGGGGGCTGGAGGAGGCTACAGAGATAGGGAGGGGGTGTAGGGAGCTGGAGGAGGCTACAGAGATAGTGAGTTTAAGTGCAGATATAGGGAAGGGAGCCTTGGTGAGTTGTTGCAGTGTATATTGTAGATGGTTCACATGGCAGACACTGAGTGTCGGTGATGGAGGGAGTGAATATTTGTAGTTAGCGTGTCGATCGAGCAGGACTGCTTTGCCCTTGGGTTCTCAGAATTCCCGACAGTGCAAAAGGAGACCATTTGGCCCATCGAGCCTGCATCGAAAATAATCCCCTCTGAGCCACATCCCGAACTTTGTGTATTAATCCCACTAGTACCCCGACACTAAAGGGCAATTTAACATGGCCAATCCACCCTAACCTGCACATCTTTGGACACTAAGGGGCAATTTCATTTGCTCTTCCCATCTGCCTAACCTATTAGAGAACTTTAGTAAGCTTCATTTACTAAATTTGGAAATACATTCCACAGCTTTATAACGCTTTCAGAAATAAAGTATGCCCCGAATAATTTACATTTAACCTAGCATGAATGACCACTCTTAACCACGGCCAATCTCCCTAAGGTCGCACATCTTTGGGATTGCGGGAGGAAACCGGAGCAACCGGAGGAAACCCACGGGGAAAGAATAACAGACTCCCAACAGACAGTGACCCAAGGTGGGAATTGAACCCAGGTCCCTGTGAAGCAGAAGTGCTAATCCCTGTGCCACCCAGCCACACTCATCCAGGGCAAGTGGAGAGTGTTCCACCATGCTTGTGTGCAGGGAAAGTGGCCTGGGGGTGTCTGTGACTCACTCACTGGCTAATACTCAGGGTCATGTGTCTGGTGGCGGCATCCCTTGGCGCCTGCTCCCACAGCTGTCCGTGGCTCCGACAATAACTCACTTGTGAGAGGACACCAACTAATACATCCCAGCTATAAACAAGACGCACTGGGGGGACTGCCAGGAGGTGGAAAAATAGACCAGCGCGTCAGGCTGGCATCGACTGCAGGACACGTGTGGGGCTGTGAGTCTCTCGTGGGTCGCTCAGCAAGCAGATTCTCCAGCGGCAGAGAACTGGTGCCCAGGGAGCACTGCGCCGCCGGGAGGGTCGGCGCCCAGGGAGCGCCGCGCCGCCGGGAGGGTCGGCGCCCAGGGAGCGCCGCGCCGCCGGGAGGGTCGGCGCCCAGGGAGCGCCGCGCCGCCGGGAGGGTCGGCGCCCAGGGACACTGCCTGCCCTCGTAGTTGGGTATAGAAAGATCCAAAGACCAACGGGAAGGGAGGAGGTCCACTCAATGCCACTGTCCAACATTCCCCCTCAAGCAGACATCAGCATTTCCTACAAGTTAGAGTACACTGGGAAAATGTACTTGGTTGGCTGTGCAGAGCTTTGGGGCAGGAGAGGCGCTAGCGAAATGCAGGTAATTGTTGTTGTTTGGAACCCGTTCCTTTTAACCGGCCAGCGTGGTGTGCTCCATTCTGTGCTGTCGCTGGCATCAGAGATAACAAGACAGGCACAACGAACCCACCTCCACCAACTCATCATCATTAACCATATCACAACTGTGACACACTGCACCCTTGTGTTACAGAGCTCACAGTGCTCCCAATAGACCCCCCCTCCCTATCTCTGTAACCTCCTCCAGCCCCTACACCCCCTCCCTATCTCTGTAACCTCCTCCAGCCCCCTACACCCCCTCCCCATCTCTGTAACCCCCTCAACCCCCTCCCCATCTCTGTAACCCCCTCCCAACCCCCTATACCCCTCCCCATCTCTGTAACCCCCTCCAACCCCCTATACCCCCTCCCCATCTCTGTAACCCCCTCCAACCCCCTTACCCCCTCCCCATCTCTGTAACCCCCTCCAACCCCTATACCCCCTCCCTATCTCTGTAACCCCCTCCAAGTTTGGTGGGTTTTAAGAGATTAGGATAAGTATATGGAAGAGAAGGGAATGGTTTAGTTTGAGGGTCATTGCTTTTATTTGGTCGGCGCAACATTGAAGGCCGAAGGGCCTGTTCTGTGCTGTAATGTTCTATGTTCCAGCCCCTAAACTCCCTCCCTATCTCTGTAACCCCCTCCAAATCTCTGTAACCCCCTCCAGCCCCCTACACCCCCCTCCTATCTCTGTAACCTCCTCCAGCCCCTGCACCCCCCTCCCTATCTCTGTAACCCCTCCCAGCCCCCTACACCTCCTCCCTATCTCTGTAACCTCCTCCAGCCCCCACAACCCCCTCCCTATCTCTGTAACCTCCTCCAGCCCCTACACCCCCTCCCTATCTCTGTAACCTCCTCCAGTCCCTACACGCCCTCCCTATCTCTGTAACCTCCTCCAGCCCCTACACACCCTCCCTATCTCTGTAACCTCCTCCAGTCCCTACACCCCCTCCCTATCTCTGTAACCTCCTCCAGCCCCTTGCACCCCCCTCCCTACCTCTGTAACCTCCTCCAGCCTCCTCCCTATCTCTCCACCTTTCTCTCTCTCTCTCCAAAGATCATGAAGGGTATGGACAGAACGTAAGAAACAGGAGCAGGAGTCGGCCATCCAGCCCCTCGAGCCTGCCCCGCCATTCAATAAGATCATGGCTGATCTGAAGTGGATCAGTTCCACTTACTTGCCTGCCCCCAATAACCATTAATTCCCTTGTCTACCAGAAATCTATCTACCCGTGACTTAAACATATTCAACGAGGCAGAGAATTCCAGAGATTCACTGAGAGAAGAAGCTGTTCCTCCTCAGCTCTGTTCTACAAAGAACAAAACAGCACGGGGGAAACAGGCCCTTCGGCCCAACGAGCCCGCGCCGCCACCCCGATGCTCCCACCTCTACCCGCGATCCCTGTCCATGTTTATAGATCTGTGGATTAAAAACCAAATTTGAGACAATTTAGGGAGAATTTGTTTTGCCAAATCAGCCTAAGAGCACATCTTTGGGATGTGGGAGGAAACCAGAGTGCCTGGAGAAAACCCACATAAGCACGGGGAGAATGCGCAAACTCCCACAGACACAGGCCCCAAATCCATGTGTCTGCACAGCACAGTGATAGTCACTGAGCTGTCGTGTTGCCCATCAAACGGTCCAGGTCAAGTGTACACTAAACTGACCCTCCCCGCCTTCCCACTTATTTTGAGGCTGTGCCTATTAATTCTGGTTTCCTTTCTAAGGGTGAAGATGTTCACACAGAGAATGGTGGGTGCCTGGAACGCGCTGCCAGAGGAGATGGTGGAAGCGGGCACGTTAGTAACATTTAAGAGGCTTCTGGACGGGGACGTGGATCTGGAGGGAATAGCTGGATGTAGGCTGAGGAAGGAGAGAAGGGTCTTTTTTAAAGTTTAGTTAAGGTACCATGATTGGCACAGGGCTGAAGGGAATGCTGTATCTTTCTCCATTCCCCCTTTGTATGGGACGAGAGTCACAAAGAGACGGAGTTTTAGGGTAAGGGGCAGGAGTTTTAGGGTAAGGGGCATATCCGCTCAGAGGAGGGTGGGAACACACTCGTAAAGATAATGGGAAATTTAGCATGACCAGCGCACGCGACTGGCAACTGTGGGAGGAAACTGGAGCATCCAGAGGAAACCCACGCAGACGCGGGGAGAAGGCGCAGACTCCTTGCGGACAGTGACCCGAGCCGGGAATCGAACCCGGGTCCCTGCGAGGCAGCAGCGCGCCACCAGTTCATCTCTTACACAGCCGCATCGCATCCCTCCTCCATCTCTCTCTTGGCGCCAAGGAGATCAAACCCCAGCTTCTGTAGCACCCTAATCTTGGGGCTAAGATTCCCTCTCCACCCCGATGAAGCTGGGGGGGGGGGGTTGGGACTCTCAGTGGGCGAGTAATCAAGAAGCCGGGGGGGGGGGGGGGGAAGAAGAGAGAGAGAGAGAGAGAGAGAGAGAGAGTTGGACGCCTCGGCGATAGATCGCGGAGGGTGGCGGATGTACTCACCGGGTTTTGTTTTTGTTGTTAGGGGTTTCAGCCACGATCCCTGCGTACAGCCACACCGAGTTGCCGTCCTTGTATTTCGCCACCACTCTACTGCCCACCATCAGCCGGTCAGCGGCGGGGTGGTAATCGTACGCGATGTGGTTGCCCGACAGCAAGCTCTTGCCCTTGTTGTCAAATTTCACCTTGTACTTGTTGGCGGCGCCTGGCTCCGAGGCAGGAGAGAGAAAGACAGAAGGGAAGGGAGAGGTGAACTTTTGTCGTTCTCGCGTCTCTCAAACACGTCGCCCGCCGCCGAACGGGGGTTTGCGAGATGCTCCGTCGGAGGCTCGATGGGCTGAACGGCCTCCTTCTGCACCAAAGGGATGCCATTTGGCCCTGTCCCCTCACTCGAGCCAGCCTCCATTCCTCAACTCTCGCTTTCTCAAAGCGCAAAATGAATTCGACATGTCCGCTACAACTCCAACCAAAGGGAAGTACAAAGGATTGAGAACTTCAGGTTCCTAGATGTCCAGATCACCAATCTGTCCTGGACCCCTCCCCACGCTGACACTATAGTTAAGAAAGCCCCACCAACGCCTCTACTTTCTCAGAAGACTAAGGATATTTGGCATGTCCGCTACGACTCTCACCAACTTTTACAGATGCCCAATAGAAAGCATTCTTTCTGGGTTGTATCACAGCTCGGTCTGGGCTCCTGCTCTGCCCCAAGACCCGCAAGGAACTACAAAGGGTTGTGAACGTAGCCCCAATCCCATCACGCAAACCAGCCTCCCGTCCATTGACTCTGTCTACACTTCCCGCTGCCTCGGGGGAAAAGGATGACGTAGAGATGCCGGCGTTGGACTGGGGTAAACACAGCAAGAAGTCTGACAACACCAGGTTTAAGTCCAACCAGGAAAAGCAGCTGGCACAATCAAGGACCCCCACACGCACCCCGGACATTCTCTCTTCCACCTTCTTCCGTCAGGAAAAGGATACCAAAGTCTGAGGTCCCGTACCGACCGACTCAAGAACAGCTTCTTCCCTGCTGCTGTCAGACTTTTGAATGGACCCTACCTCGCATTAAGTTGATCTCTCTCTGCACCCCTCGCTGTGACTGTAACACTACATTCTGCACTCTCTCTTTCCTTGTCTGTGAACGGTATGCTTTGTATGGCACGTAAAAAAACAATACTTTTCACTGCATCCTGATACATGTGACAATCAAATGAAAATTAGTTTGAGTTTTTTTTTAATTAGTGTCACAAGTAGACTTAGATTAACACCGCAACGAAGTTCCTGTAAAAATTCCCTAGTCGCCACACTGCGGTGCCTATTCGGTTACACTGAGGGAGAATTTTGAATAGTCAATCAACCTGAGCCTCACATCTTTTGTACTGTGGGAGGAAACCGGAGCACCCAGAGGAAACATGGGGAGGGAATGTGCACAGGCAGTGGCGCAAGCCGGAAATTGAACCCGGATGCCTGGCGCTGAGAGGCAGCAGCACTAACCCACTGTGCCATTCTTGAGGGAGAGCAACTCTGATTCCTGGGATGGCAGGTCTGTCATGTGAGGAGAGACTAAGTGAGTTAGGATTATATTCAATAGAGTTTGTAAGAGTGAGGGGAATCTCATAGAAACTTATCAAATTCTAACAGGGTAGATTCAGAAAGAATATTCCCGATGGTGGGAAGAGTCCAGAACTCGGGATTCAGAGTTTGAGGATAAGGGGTAAAACTTTTAGGAAATTTCTTCACCCCGAGGGTGGGGAATGTATGGAATTCCCTCCCACAGAAAGTAGATGAGGCCAAAACGTCGTGAGATTTGGAGCGATATCCAATTCCTTCTCTCGGGGCTAAAGGGATCGAGGGATACGGGGGAAATCAGGATATTGAATTCGACGATCAGCCATGATCATAATGAATGGGGGAGCAGGCTGGAAGGGCCGAATGGCCTCCTTCTGCTTCCAGTTTGTATATACACGGGTCAGGTGTTCACGGGTTGGTGGGGGTGGATATGGCCGGGGGATATGAGGTGGTGGGGGTGGATATGGCCGGGGGATATGAGGTGGTGGGGTGGGGCAGGGCGGTTGGGTGCTTCGTGCTCCAAACAAATTGCAAAAGAAAAAAATCTTGGTCTCAAATCGATTGTCCATGTTAAATTGTTCCTTAGTGTCCAAAGATGTGCAGGTTAGGGTGGATTGGCCATGTTAAATTGTCCCTTAGTGTCCAAAGATGTGTAGGTTAGGGTGGATTGGCCATGTTAAATGTCCCCTTAGTGTCCAAAGATGTGTAGGTTAGGGTGGATTGGCCATGCTAAATTGTCCCTTAGCGTCCAAAGATGTGCAGGTTAGGGTGGATTGGCCATGTTAAATTGTCCCTTAGTGTCCAAAGATGTGCAGGTTAGGGGGATTGGCCGTGCTAAATTGTCCCTTAGTGTCCAAAGATGTGCAGGTTAGGGTGGATTGGCCATGCTAAATTGTCCCTTAGCGTCCAAAGATGTGCAGGTTAGGGTGGATTGGCCATGTTAAATTGTCCCTTAGTGTCCAAAGATGTGTAGGTTAGGGTGGATTGGCCATGTTAAATTGTCCCTTAGTGTCCAAAGATGTGTAGGTTAGGGTGGATTGGCCGTGCTAAATTGTCCCTTAGCGTCCAAAGGGAAAGTTTCATGCTGTATAATGGGTGGCACAGTGGATTAGCACTGCTGCCTCATAGCACCAGGGAGCCAGGTTCGATTTCGGGTCACAGTCTGCACATTCTCCCCGTGTCTGCGTGGGTTTTCTCTGGGTGCTCCGGTTTCCTCCCACAGTCCGAAGGTGTGCAGGTTAGGAGGAATGACCGTGCTAAATTGCCCCTTAGTGACAGGGAGATAGAAGAGTAAGTACATAGAGGGGGGGGGGGGGGTAGTAGGATGGGATTGTTGTCAGTGCAGAGTAGATGGGCAGAATGGCCTCTTCCTGCACCGTGGAGACTCTATGATTGTGAGCCCTCGCTCGAGTCGGAGTGGGGGGGCAGACAGGAGGGGGATTTGCCGCTGCGAGGTGACACTGCTTGCTCCGTCGCTGCGAGGGGCACTTACCCGTGGTGACGATGGTGATGAGGGTCCCCTTGTGCCAGGTCTTGGTCCGCTTCTTGCCCAGGATCCGCATGCCCTTGAACAGGTCGCCATCCTTCACCACCTCTCCGTCCTCCACCACCGTGCTGTTGGGCTGCTGCGGGCCGGAGGCGGGGAGCTGGGGAGCGGGGAGCCGGCCCCCGCGGGGATGGGTGCTGCAGGTAGACGAGAGGGTGGAGGTGGGGGAGGAGGGCACTGAGAAGCCGGGCTGCCCGCTCCTGTCAGTGTCTACGGGAATCAGAGAGAGAGAGACAGAGAGAGAGAGGTTAGCACAAAGCACCTGTGGAGTGTCGCACTGCCGGAGAGGGTCAATGCCCCAGAAGGGGGGAGGTGGGGGAGGGGGGGGAAAAGAGGGTCAACGCCCCAGAAGGGAGGGAAAGAGGGTCAATGCCCAGAAGGGAGAGGGGAGGAGAAGAAGGTCAGCACCACAGAGGGGAGGGGGGAGAGGGTCAGTGCCCTAGGAGGGGAGGGGGAAGAAGTTGCTGTGCGGTTTCATGTCTTGGTGCAGGGCCAAGAAGGTGTGTTGACTGTCCCAGGGACTCACCTAGCTGTGCACCGGCAGCTCGGAGGAGGCCCGAGGCTGGAGGAGCCGTGCTCGCTGGCTTCCTGGAAACGGCCTCCACAAACTTCTGAACATCCCGGGCGGACTTCCGCATCGCAGCCATCGCATCCCGCAACTGGCAGGGAGGGAAGAGAGACAGAGAGGGGGAGGGGGAAGGGAGAGGGAGACAGAGAGGGGGAGGGAAGGGAGAGGGAGACAGAGGAGGGGGAGGGGGAGGAGAGGGGAGACAGAGAGGGGGAGGGGGGAAGGGGAGGGAGACAGAGAGGGGGAGGGGGGAGGGAGAAGGGGGAGGGAGACAGAGAGGGGGAAGGGGAAAGGGAGAGGGAGACAGAGAGGGGGAGGGGGAAGGGAGAGGGAGACAGAAGAGGGGGAGGGGGAAGGGAGATGGGAGACAGAGAGGGGGAGGGGGAGGAGAGGAGAGGGAGACAGAGAGGGGGAGGTGAGTGGGAGAGGGAGACAGAGAGGGGGAGGGGGAGGGAGAGGGAGACAGAGAGGGGGAGGGGGGAGGGAGAGGGGGGAGGGGGCAGAGAGGGGGGGAGGGGGGGGGGGAGGAGGGGGGGGAGTGGGAGAGAGGCAGCTGTTATACTCATTCAGACTCTGCGTCCTAGCCTGAGCAGGCTGGGTGAGGGGTTGCAGATCAACCGTGATGTCCCACGATCCTCATTCTCATCACATCACCCCTCCCTCTCCCCCCTCCCCATCCTGCTCTTCCTCACCCCTCCCTCTCTGCCTGTCCCTCTTTCCCCTCCCCTGCCCTCCCTCCCCCATCCTCTCTCTCTCTCCACTCTCCGCCTCTGCCTCCCTCTTTCCCCCACCTCCCCATCCTGCCCCTACCCCTAAGATTAAGGGGGTAATTTAGCACGGCCAATCCACCTTAACTATTACGTTATTCGGTCTGTGGGAGGAAACCCACGCAAACACGGGGAGAATGTGCAGATTCCACACAGTGACCCGAGGCAGGAATCGAGTCCCTGGCGCTGTGAGGCAGCAGTGCTAACCCACTATGCCGCTGCGCCACCCACAGGTTTGCATAATAAGAGGCAATTTCGCACAGCCAATGCACCCTAACCCTCACATGAATCGAACTGGAATAGAATAGAAGAGAATCCCTACGGTGAAGGAGGGAGCCATTCGGCCCATCAAGTCTGCACTGACCACAATCCCACATAGCCCCGTAATCTCATGCACTTACCCTAACCAGTCCCCCTGACAATAAGGGACAATTTAGCATGGCCAATCCACCCAAACCTGCACATCTTTGGACACTAAGGGGACAATTTAGCACGGCCAATCCACAAGTCTTTCGGACTGTGGGAGGAAACCCAGACGAAACCCACGCAGATATGGGGAGAACATGCAGACTCCGCACAGACAGTGACCCAAGCTGGGAATCGAATCCAGGGTCCCTGGTGCGGTGAGACAGCAGCGCTAACCCCGCTGTACCACCCTAATGTAGGACGTAGGGGCTGGAAGAGGTGACAGAGGTAGGGAGGGGGACGTATGGGGCTGGAGGAGCTCACCAGGGACGGCTCACGGGTGATCTTGCTGAGCGCCGTCACAGTCGACATCGTCGAGGTTGCGTTTGGGACTTGCCCCGTTTCCACTGTCGGGAGAGAGAGGAGAGTTTGAATGGTCAGTAAACGCCACAAGGAATAGCCGCCGACACAACAAAAAAAACACATCTGCTCGCAATGGGAGGTGGTCCCAGTGACCGAGAGAGACAAAGTTATTGACTCATGAGATTAAAACAGCACAGTGGGTTAGCACTGCTGGACACAGGGTTTGATTAGTGTCCAAAGATGTGCGGGTTAGAGTGGATTGGCCCTGCTAAATTGTCCCCTAATATCAGGGGGACTAGCGAGGGTAAATATGTGGGGTTATAAGGTTAGGCCCTGGGTGGGTTTGTGGTCAGTGTAGACTCGATGGGCTGAATGGCCTCCTTCTGCACTGTAGGAATTCTACGAAGTTTCTCCGAACAGAAGACCACACTGCCTCGGTTCCTCATGTTTTTTTTTGATGATTATCACCATCACCGAGATTTTATTGAGTTCCGTTCCCACAAGCGGCAGTGGTGGGATCGGAACCTGTGTTCCCCCCCACCCCACTGTCCATCTGGGGGCTCTGAATTGTTATAGCACCGTCCCCCTCCCCCCCTGTCCAAAACCCAGACGTCACACCCAAAGAATGATGGGAAGGTGGTCATGGCGTGGCCAAACCCAAAGAATGATGGGAAGGTGGTCATGGCGTGGCCAAACCCAAAGGATGATGGGAAGGTGGTCACGGTTTGGCCAAACCCAAAGGATGATGGGAAGGGGTCACGGTGTGGCCACACCCAAAGGATGATGGGAAATTGGTCATGGTGCGGTCACACCCAAAGAACGGTGGAAAATTGGTCATGGCGTGCCCAAACCCAAAGGATGATGGGAAGGGATTATGGCTTGGCCAAACCCAAAGAATGGTGGGAAATTGGTCACGGTGCAGTCACACCCAAAGGATGATGGGAAGGGATCATGACTTGGCCAAACCCAAAGGATGATGGGAAGGGGTCACCGTGCAGTCTCACCCAAAGAATGGTGGAAAATTGGTCATGGTGCGGTCACACCCAAAGAATGGTGGAAAATTGGTCATGGTGCAGTCACACCCAAAGAATGGTGGAAAATTGGTCATGATGCGGTCACACCCAAAGAATGGTGGGAAATTGGTCATGGTGCAGTCACACCCAAAGGATGATGGGAAGGGGTCACAGTGCAGTCACACCCAAAGGATGATGGGAAGGGGTCACAGCACAGCCACACCAAAAAGCTGATGGGAAGGGGTCACGGCACGATCACATCCAGAGGATGATGGGAAGGGGTCACGGCCCTCCGTACCAGGTTCCACGGCCATGACATCATCGTCATCATCATCATCTAGGATCTCAATCACTTCCGATGACTTGGCGTCTTCCTTCCCGGCAGCCGGTGTCTCCTCCTCCTCCTCGTACTTTAGCCCCAGGTCGCTGTACAAGTCCTTTACCATTGATTCACACACCACCACCGACCTGCGTGGGCACAATGGTTGAAGGGGGTAAACGGGAGGTGGGGTATGGAGGGAAAGCAAGGTTAGAACGGCCTCCAACGTGTGTTAGTCCGCTGAGATCAGAAACCGCCTCCCTCCTGCCCACCACCATGCGCTCACAAGCCCCTATGGTTGCTATTCAACGGTAGTGAGGTTGGCATTGCCCGTACACCCATACACCCTCTAAGCTACAGCTGCCATTCCCACCAACTTCATCCCCTCAATGGAGATTGGTACCCCCAAGCCTTAGACTTTAGCCCCCGTGTGCTGGCCCGCAGTCAGAGGTCCAAACCTGGAGCTGCCTCACTCTCTGGACTGAGAGAGAGAGAGCAGAACAGGGGTTTGGGCTCCAGCACACCCAGGGAGCGGGATGCAGGGGGATGCCCCCTCGAACCAAGTGGGACAGGGTGCAAGGGAGAGGCCCCGGCACCCCCGGGAGGAGGGGGGGGCAGGGTGCCTCAGGAGACTGGACACTAAGGAGTGTCGTGCTGCCGGAGGAGGCCGGGCGCTGAGGAAGACTGGGTGCCGGGGGGGAATCGACGTGCCATCGGAGGGTGGAGTTCTCCCCGCTGTCCTAATAATCACCCAACATTGCTAAAAGAAAAAACTAAACAGCTCCCAGCGGCGAGCGCTTTCCGTGTAGAAATCGACCGTCGAAGTTTCCGAATGTCACAGCGGCAGCGGGGGGAAAACATGCTGAGGCATCCCGAACATCACTGGGAGACGGTGACGAACGAAGTACCTGGAAGCGTCCTCGAACAGGCTGTCCACGTGGGCCACCTCGGCCTCCTTCTTCTCCACCCAGTTCTCCAGCTCCCGGAGAGCCGCCTTGCGCTGCTTCAGGTAGTCCACCTTCTCCAGCTCCTTGTCAATCCACTCCCGGAGCTCCTCCATCGAGATGCCCAGGCCCTCCACCGCCAGCTCCATGGTGCCCGTCGACGCCATGGCTGCCACCCTCTTTCCCCAGCCCCGGACTCTCCTGTGGGGCACAAGAACGCGTGAATGTCAGAGACTAGGAGTAAGGGGGTCCTTTTTTAGGCTGGCAACCGCCCGTGGTGTTCCACAGAGACCAGTGCTGAAAGAACATCTCTTAGCAAGAGATATTAGCGATTTGGAGGAAGGAACCAAAGACACCGTTGTTAAATTTGTAGATGATACAAAGGTACGTAGAGGGACAGGTAGTATTGAGGAAGCAGGGAGGACTTGGACAGGTTAGGAGAGCAGGCAAAGAAGTGGCAGATAGAACATAGAACATTACAGCGCAGTACAGGCCCTTCGGCCCTCGATGTTGCGCCGGCCAGTGGACCCTCTAACCTAAACTATTCCAATATCATCCATATGCCTATCCACCGAACATTTGAATGCCCCCAAAGTAGGCGGGTCCACAACTGCTGCAGGCAGGGCATTCCACGCCCTCACCACCCTCTGTGTAAAGAACCTGCCTCTGACATCCGTCCTATAACTACCACCTCTCAATTTAAAGTTATGTCCCCTCGTGTTGGTCATCACCATCCGAGGAAAAAGGCTCTCACTATCCACCCTATCCAATCCCTTGATCATCTTATACTCCTCAATTAGGTCACCGCGTAACCTTCTTAATGAAAATAACCTCAGGTCCCTCAGCCTTTCCTCATAAGGCCTTCCCACCATACCAGGCAACATCCTGGTAAACCTCCTCTGCACCCTTTCCGATGCTTCCACATCTTTCTTATAATGCGGCGACCAGAACTGTACGCAACACTCCAAGTGCGGCCGCACCAGAGTTTTGTACAGTTGTAACATAACCTCACGGCTCCTAAATTCAATCCCTCTACCAATAAAAGCTAACCCACCGTACGCCTTCTTAACAACTTTATCAACCTGGGTGCCAACTTTCAAAGAGCTATGTACTTGTACCCCAAGATCCCTCTGCTCGATAACACTATTAAGGGTCCTTCCATTAGCCCTATATTCCATATGCCTGTTATTCCTACCAAAGTGAATCACCTCACACTTATCCGTATTGAATTCCATTTGCCACCTCACGGCCCAGCTCTGCAACCTATCTCTGTCCCTCTGCAAACTGTAACATCCATCCTCGCTGTCTACAACTCCCCCCACTCTGGTATCGTCAGCAAATTTACTAATCCAACCCTCCACACCCTCATCGAGGTCACTTATGAAAATGACAAACAGCAGGGGCCCTAAAACACATCCTTGAGGTACACCACTAGTAACTAAACTCCAGGTTGAATATTTCCCATCAACCACCACCCTCTGTCTTCTATCAGCTAGCCAATTCCTAATCCAAACTGCTAATACAATGGAATACAATGGGGAAAAGAGTAAGGTTATGCACTTTGGAAGGAGGAATGGAAGCGTAGACAATTTTCTAAATAGGAAATCAGAAACACAAAGCAACTCAGGAGTCTTTGTCTAAGATTCTCTTCAGGTTAAGAGGAGTACAAGATGATGAGGGGTATAGATTGAGTAAACAGGGTTAAGCTTTTTCCTAGGATGGACTCAAATAGCACGAGGGGTCACGGGCTTAGGGTGAGGGGGGTAAGGTATAATTTGGATGCTAGAGGGAGTTTTTTCACACAGAGGGTGGTGGGGGTATGGAATGTGTAAAGTGGTGGAGGCAGGTACTCTGGAGTTAGTTAAGAAATACTTAGATGGGCACACGGACAGAAAGGGATTGGAGGGGTATAGAAAACTGATTTAAAATAGGGATCAAGAGCCTTGGGAGTTCCCCGGGAATTGTCGATGACATTGATGTATTCGTTTTCTCCTAAAGATACTTCGGTCTGCCTTGTCTAACGAGGGGCATACACGCGATGGGTCGTGAGAGGGCTGCTCTTGGATTTTTTCGAGAGTATCCTAGTGCTTCACGTCGTTAGTGTACGCTTGACCTGGACCATTTGATGGGCAACACGACAGCTCAGTGACTATCGCTGTGCTGTGCAGATACATGGATTTGGGCCTGTGTCTGTGGGAGTTTGCGCATTCTCCCCGTGCTTGCGTGGGTTTTCTCCGGGTGCTCCGGTTTCCTCCCACGTCCCAAAGATGTGCTCTTAGGCTAATTGGCAAAACAAATTCTCCCTAAATTGTCTCAAATTTGGTTCTAATCCATAGATCTATAAACATAGACAGGGATCACAGGTAGAGGTGGGAACATCGGGGTGGCGGCGTGGGCTCGTTGGGCTGAAGGGCCTGTTTCCCCCGTGCTGTTTTGTTCTTTGTTAACATGCAGGTTCAGTGGGCAGTTAGGAAGGTAAATGCAATGTTGGCATTCATTTCGAGAGAATACAAGAGCAGGGATGGACTTCTGAGGCTGTATAAGGCTCTGGTCAGACCCCATTTGGAGAATTGGGAGCAGTTTTGGGCCCCGTATCTAAGGAAGGATGTGCCGGCCTTGGAAAGGGTCCAGAGGAGGTTCACAAGAATGATCCCTGGAATGAAGAGCTTGTTGGATGAGGAACGGGTTGGGGACTCTGGGTCTGTACTCGTTGGGAGTTTAGAAGGCTGAGGGGGGATCTTATTGAAACTTACAGGACACTGCGAGGCCCTGGATAGAGTGGACGGGGAGAGGATGTTCCCACTAGTAGGAAAAACTAGAACCAGAGAGGGCACAACCTCAGGCTAAAGGGACGATCCTTTAAAACAGAGATGGGGAGGAATTTCTTCAGTGGGGAATCTGTGGAACTCTTTGCCACAGAGGAGACCAGGGTCACTGAGTGTCTTTAAGACAGAGATAGGTAGGTTCCTGGTTAATAAAGGGATCAGGGGTTGTGGGGAAACCAGCCTCCCATCCATTGACTCTGTCTACACTTCCCGCTGCCTCCGGGAAAAGCAGCCGGAATAATCAAGGACCCCCACCACGCACCCCGGACATTCTCTCTTCCATCAGGGAAAGATACAAAAGTCTGAGGTCATGTACCGACCGACTCAAGAACAGCTTCTTCCCTGCTGCTGTCAGACTTTTGAACGGACCTACCTCACATTAAGTTGATCTCTCTCTACACCCCTCGCTGTGACTGTAACACTACATTCTGCAACCTCTCCTTTCCTTCTCTATGAATGGTATGGTTTGTCTGTACGGCGTGCAAGAAACAATACTTTTCACTGTATCCCAATACACGGGACAGTAATAAATCAAATAAAAGTGGAAGGCTGAAGGGTAAAACATCCCAGATTCCAGGTACCAACAGGAAGTTGCTTCCAAACAGAAGAGAACTACAACTCCCAGCGAGCCATGCGTGCGGGTGCTACCGCGCAGGCGCGGACAGCAACGCCTTGCAAGGCAGGAGCCAAACACTCGCACTGCGCAGGCGCGCCACCTCGGACGCCACGCACGCGCGCTGCCGGCCCTGCACGACGACGTGCGCGCCGGTAGCTGGGCAGGACGCAAGCGCCGTGCCGGCGGCCCGACCAGACGCAGGCGCCGTGCCGGCGGCCCGACCAGACGCAGGCGCCGTGCCGGCGGCCGGGCAGCGCGCAGCCGCAGAGAGGGTCCGTCCCCCCCTCCCACCCCCACCGTGGCGCAGCCGCAGTAGCCTCTGCCCGGCACTTCGAGGGAATTTTGAAAGCGGGCGGACGGTCCGCTTCGCCCGTTCAGGAAGACCACCCCCCCCGACTTCTCCTCCTCCTTCTCCTCCTCCTCCTCCTCTCCTCACCAAAGATAACAACAGGCTTCACTCTCGATGGCCAAGCCGCTGCTGAGGAGATTTTTCCCTTTTACGCTCCGCTCCTTTTACCGCTCAAGTCGCAGTGAGGACGCTCATCTTTTACCGGTGAGCAGATTTGCATTTTAAACCGTTACCTCCTCCTCCTCCCCCCACATTCAATGGCGGTCGCGGTACCGCCGCTGCCGCCGCCGCCGCGCCAAGCAAACGGCGGGGCGCAACCCACCTTGAACGGCAGGGGCGGGACCTCGAGGTTCCCAGCCAATAGCCTCCCGGATCCGACTTGATTGTCAAGGCGTTTGAGCAATCGCCGACCGAGTACCTGATTGACGTGGTTGTCCGCCAATGGGAGGCGCGGTCCCCGCCCCCCCAGGCTGCGTGCATGTCGTCAACCTGATGGGCAACGGATGACAAGCCCGCCCCCCCATGATGATGGACGTTTCACCGGCCAATGGGAGGTCGCGCTGACGTTGACTGACGTTGCCTTTGGCCAATGGGAGCTTTGGGCCCGCCCCCTCACGTAGCTTGCCTCTGATGTCATGATGCTGAGGGGGGCGGGAAGAAGGGGTGTCGACGGAAGCCCGCCCCCGGCTGCAATGGACCACTCGGACATTGCCTGGGGACTGATTGATGTTGCTGCTGCCCAATGGGAGGCTTCGAAACCACCGACTTCGTCGGCGTGCAACGCCACTGCGCTGACACTCTGGCCCGCCCCTGAGGGGGAGGGAAGTACCCCTTCACCAATCGGAGCCTAGGTCCCGCCCTCCTGCGCCTTTCTGATTGGCTTTCCTGCAGCCGAGGCAGCTAATTGACGTCCGCGGTCGCCAATGGGACGCGACTGCGTTGTAGTCCCGCCCACTGGTTGATTGACGTTTCCCTCCGCCATTGAGAATCTGGGACAGTCTCACAGGCGACCACTCAGATGGAGGAAGAGTGAGACTGCCCTTTGACCTCTCCTCATTGACCATCTCCAGCCATGTTGTGGGAAAGGGGGGGTGGGGACAGGTTGGAAGGGCCGAATGGCTACTCCTTTCTTCTCTCTGAGACAGCAAATGGTGAATTTTCAGTTCAAAATACCCCTTGGTGTCCAAAAATGTGTAGGTGGACTGGCCGTGCTAAATTGTCCCTTAGTGTCCAAAGATGTGTAGGTTAGGGTGGATTGGCCATGCTAAATTGTCCCTTAGTGTCCAAAGATGTGTAGGTTAGGGTGGATTGGCCGTGCTAAATTGTCCCTTAGTGTCCAAAGATGTGTAGGTTAGGGTGGATTGGCCGTGCTAAATTGTCCCTTAGTGTCCAAAGATGTACAGGTTGATCTTTCTCTATACCCTCGCTATGACTGTAATACAGCATTCTGCACTCGAGGGGTTCGGGGTGGTTTATATATAGAATAACAGATACCCGAGAGTGAGTTACAGACTGGAATCTAATCGAGGGGCTCAGGATGGTTTATATATAGAATAACAGATACCCAGGAGTGAGTTACAGACTGGAATCTAATCGAGGAGTTCAGGATGGTTTATATATAGAATAACAGATACCCGAGAGTGAGTTACAGACTGGAATCTAATCGAGGGGTTCAGGATGGTTTATATATAGAATAACAGATACCCGGGAGTGAGTTACAGACTGGAATCTAATCGAGGGGTTCGGGATGGTTTATATATAGAATAACAGATACCCGGGAGTGAGTTACAGACTGGAATCTAATCGAGGGGTTCGGGATGGTTTATATATAGAATAACAGATACCCGGGAGTGAGTTACAGACTGGAATCTAATCGAGGGGTTCGGGGTGGTTTATATATAGAATAACAGATACCCGGGAGTGAGTTACAGACTGGAATCTAATCGAGGGGTTCGGGGTGGTTTATATATAGAATAACAGATACCCGGGAGTGAGTTACAGACTGGAATCTAATCGAGGGGTTCGGGGTGGTTTATATATAGAATAACAGATACCCGGGAGTGAGTTACAGACTGGAATCTAATCGAGGGGTTCGGGGTGGTTTATATATAGAATAACAGATACCCGGGAGTGAGTTACAGACTGGAATCTAATCGAGGGGTTCGGGGTGGTTTATATATAGAATAACAGATACCCGGGAGTGAGTTACAGACTGGAATCTAATCGAGGGGTTCGAGGTGGTTTATATATAGAATAACAGATACCTGGGAGTGAGTTACAGACTGGAATCTAATTGAGGGGTGGTTTATATATAGAATAACAGATACCCGGGAGTGAGTTACAGACTGGAATCTAATCGAGGGGTTCGGGATGGTTTATATATAGAATAACAGATACCCGGGAGTGAGTTACAGACTGGAATCTAATCGAGGGGTTCGGGGTGGTTTATATATAGAATAACAGATACCCGGGAGTGAGTTACAGACTGGAATCTAATCGAGGGGCTCGGGGTGGTTTGTATATAGAATAACAGATACCCGGGAGTGAGTTCCAGACTGGAATCTAATCGAGAGGTTCGGGGTGATTTATACACAGAATAACAGATACCTGGGAGTGAGTTACAGACTGGAATCTAATCGGGGTGGTTTATATATAGAATAACAGATACCCGGGAGTGAGTTACAGACTGTAATTTAATCGAGGGGCTCGTGGTGGTTTATATATAGAATAACAGATACCCGGGAGTGAGTTACAGACTGGAATCTAATCGAGGGGCTCGAGGTCGTTTATATATAGAATAACAGATACCTGGGAGTGAGTTACAGCCTGGAATCTAATTGAGGGGTGGTTTATATATAGAATAACAGATACCCGGGAGTGAGTTACACACTGGAATCTAATCGATGGACTCGGGGTGGTTTATGTATAGAATAACAGATACCCGGGAGTGAGTTACAGACTGGAATCTAATCGAGGGGTTCGGGATGGTTTATTTATAGAATAACAGATACCCGGGAGTGAGTTACAGACTGGAATCTAATCGAGGGGTTCGGGGTGGTTTATATATAGAATAACAGATAGCCGGGAGTGAGTTACAGACTGGAATCTAATCGAGGGGTTCGGGGTGGTTTATATATAGAATAACAGATACCCGGGAGTGAGTTACAGACTGGAATCTAATCGAGGGGTTCGGGGTGGTTTATATATAGAATAACAGATACCCGGGAGTGAGTTACAGACTGGAATCTAATCGAGGAGTTCGGGGTGGTTTATATATAGAATAACAGATACCCGGGAGTGAGTTACACACTGGAATCTAATCGAGGGGTTTGGGAAGGAATAAACACCCACTGGGACCCAGGATATCCATGAATTTAAGACTGGATCCCTTTTGGAATAAGAGACCCCTTTGAAGATCCTTTCTGTCCTGTGCAGTTGCCGCTTTCTGTCTTACCAACGTGTGACTAAGGTTTTTGGTATGATTCTTGGTAGGATTTGAGTGACAGGAACATATTTCCCAAGTCATTCTCCCAGACAGGGTACATGGCCCTCTACCCCACCCCTGTGTCTGCCATCAAACCGTGACCTCTGGGAGTTTAAAGATCCCAGGAGGCTGGAAGAGAGAAATTTCTGCCAACCCATTTAGCGAACACCCGGGAAAGAATTGAAATTGGTCCCTGAACCAATCCAGGATCGTCTCTTCCGAATCCTTCTCGCTTCAGTTCACCGATTAACGGCACCTCCTGAATTCGGAATGTTCCCTTTGCCGCAGAAGCTCATCTCTGTCAATCGCCAATGCACCTAACCCCTCTCAAAGCCAGACGTGTCATCCTTTCTGGGTGTATCACAGCTTGGTATGGGCCCCTGCTCTGCCCAAGACCGCAAGGAACTACAAAAGATCACGCGAGCGTAGCCCAATCCCATCACACAAACCAGCCTCCCATCCATCGACTCTGTCTCCACTTCCCGCTGCCTCGGGGAAAAGCAGCCGGCATCATCAAGGACCGCCCCCCCCACACCCCGGACATTCTCTCTTCCACCTTCTTCTGTCGGGAAAAAGGTACAAAAGTCTGAGGTCCCGTACCGACCGACTCAAGAACAGCTTCTTCCCTGCTGCTGTCAGACTTTTGAATGGACCTACCTCACATTGAGTTGATCTTTCTCTGCACCCCTCGCTATGACTATAACACTACATTGTCCACCCTCTCCTTTCCTTTTTGAAAGTATGCTTCGTCTGTATAGCATGCAAGAAACAATACTTTTCACTGTATCCCAATACACGTAACAATAATAAATCAGATGTGTGTACTCTATAAATGGTAATGCTTTGTCTGTCTTGCGTGCAAGAAACAATACTTTTTGCTATCCCAATTCATGTGACAATACTTTTTGCTATCCCAGTATACCACTGCATGTATCAACTCGATTTTCAAGTTTGCCGACGACACCACCATCATGGGTCAGATCTCAAACAATGATGAGGCAGAGTATGGGAACAAGATCGAGAATCTGGTGAACTGGTGCAGCAACAATAATCTCTCCCTCAATGTCAACGAGGTGAAGGAGATAGTCATCAATTTCAGGAAGTGTAAAGGAGAACATGCCCCTGTCTGCATCAACGGGGACAAAGTAAAAAGGGTCGAGAGCTTCAAGTTTTTAGGTGTCCAGATCACCAACAACCTGTCCTGGTCCCCCCCCCACCACACTGACACTATAGTTAAGAAAGCCCCACCAACGGCTCTACTTTCTCAGAAGACTAAGGAAATTTGACATGTCCGCTACGACTCTCACCAACTTTTACAGATGCCCCATAGAAAGCATTCTTTCTGGTTGTATCACAGCTCGGTCTGGGCTCCTGCTCTGCCCCAAGACCCCGAGGAACTACAAAAGGTTGTGAATGTAGCCCCAATCCCATCGCACAAACCAGCCTCCCATCCATTGACTCTGTCTACACTTCCCGCTGCCTTGGGGAAAAGCAGCCGGCATAATCAAGGACCCCCCCCCCATGCACCCCGGACATTCTCTCTTCCGTTGGGAAAAAGTCTGAGGTCACGTATCGACCGACTCAAGAACAGCTTCTTCCCTGCTGCTGTCAGACTTTTGAATGGACCTACCTCGCATTAAGCTGGTAGATGGGAAAGTCCTGGTGAGAGAGAGATTCACCATTAGATACTTCGGTTAGACCCGCACTCGGAGCACCGTGCACAGTTCCTGTCTCCCTATCCCCTCGGTTAGACCCGCACTCGGAGCACGGTGCACAGTTCCCGTCTCCCTATCCCCTCGGTCAGACCCGCACTCGGAGCACGGTGCACAGTTCCTGTCTCCCTATCCCCTCGGTCAGACTCACACTCGGAGCACCGTGCACAGTTCCTGTCTCCCTATCCCCTCGGTCAGACTCACACTCGAGCACCGTGCACAGTTCCCTTTCCCTATCCCCTCGGTTAGACCCACACTCGGAGCACCGTGCACAGTTCCCGTCTCCCTATCCCCTCGGTTAGACCCACACTGGGAGCACCGTGCACAGTTCCCGTCTCCCTATCCCCCTCGGTTAGACCCACACTGGGAGCACCGTGCACAGTTCCCGTCTCCCTATCCCCTCGGTTAGACCCACACTGGGAGCACCGTGCACAGTTCCCGTCTCCCTATCCCCTCGGTCAGACTCACACTCGGAGCACCGTGCACAGTTCCTGTCTCCCTATCCCCTCGGTCAGACTCACACTCGGAGCACCGTGCCAGTCCATTTCCCTATCCCCTCGGTTAGACCACTCGGAGCACCGTGCACAGTTCCCTGTCTCCCTATCCCCTCGGTCAGACCCACACTCGGAGCACGTGCACAGTTCCCATTTCCCTATCCCCTCGGTCAGACCCACACTCGGAGCACCGTGCACAGTTCCTGTCTCCCTATCCCCTCGGTCAGACCCACACTCGGAGCACCGTGCACAGTTCCTGTCTCCCTATCCCTCGGTTAGACTCACACTTGGAGCACCGTGCACAGTTCCCATTTCCCTATCCCCTCGGTTAGACCCACACTCGGAGCACCGTGCACAGTTCCCATTTCCCTATCCCCTCGGTCAGACCCACACTCGGAGCACCGTGCACAGTTCCTGTCTCCCTATCCCCTCGGTCAGACCCACACTCGGAGCACCGTGCACAGTTCCTGTCTCCCTATCCCCTCGGTCAGACTCACACTTGGAGCACCGTGCACAGTTCCCATTTCCCTATCCCCTCGGTTAGACCCACACTCGGAGCACCGTGCACAGTTCCCATTTCCCTATCCCCTCGGTCAGACCCGCACTCGGAGCACGGTGCACAGTTCCTGTCTCCCTATCCCCTCGGTTAGACCCACACTCGGAGCACCGTGCACAGTTCCCGTTTCCCTATCCCCTCTGTTAGACCCACACTCGGAGCACCGTGCACAGTTCCCATTTCCCTATCCCCTCGGTTAGACCCACACTCGGAGCACCGTGCACAGTTC
>JAGIQG010000042.1:4323002-4389953 GCA_024679065.1 Sphyrna mokarran | reverse complement strand
GTAGGGGACTGGAGGAGGTTACAGAGATAGGGAGGGTTGTAGGGGCTGGAGGAGGTTACAGAGATAGGGAGGGTTGTAGGGGCTGGAGGAGGTTACAGAGTAGGAAGGGGTGTAGGGCTGGAGGAGGTTACAGAGATAAAGGAGGGATTATAGGGGCTGGAGGAGGTTACAGAGATAGGGAGGGGGTGTAGGGACTGGAGGAGGTTACAGAGATAGGGAGGGTGTGTAGGGGCTGGAGGAGGTTACAGAGATAGGGAGGGCGTGTAGGGGCTGGAGGAGGTTACAGAGATAGGGAGGGGGTGTAGGGGCTGGAGGAGGTTACAGAGATAGGGAGGGGGTGTAGGAGCTGGAGGAGGTTACAGAGATAGGGAGGGAGTGTAGGGGCTGGAGGAGGCTACAGAGATAGGGAGGGGTGTAGGGGCTGGAGGAAATTACAGAGATGGGAAGGGTGTAGGGGGCTGAGAGGGGGTTACAGAGATAGGGAGGGGGGAGGGGGCTGGAGGAGGTTACAGAGATAGGGAGGGGGTGTGAAGGCACGAGGCACTTTGAGATGAATGTGCCACCTTGTGAATGTTTAAGAGGCATTAAGGGAAGAAGAAAATCCTCTTTATGTTAGAAACTGTTTAAATCTCTGAAGTATTTTAATACCCAGACACTGTAAATTTTGACCCTTTCCCACCTGTGCGACTTTCCACAGATAAAACTGTAATTTTACCTCCCCGCCTCAGCACCGACCCTCCCATAGTGCGGCACTCCCTCGGCACTGACCCTCCCGCAGTGTGGCACTCCCTCAGCACTGACCCTCCACGCAGTGCGGCGCTCCCTCAGCACTGACCCTCCATAGTGCGGCACTCCCTCGGCACTGACCCTCCCGCAGTGCGGCACTCCCTCAGCACCTGACCCTCCACGCAGTGCGGCGCTCCCTCAGCACCGACCCTCCCCGCAGTGCGGCACTCCCTCAACACTGACCCTCCCCGCAGTGCAGCACTCCCTCAGCACCGACCCTCCCCACAGTGCGGCACTCCCTCAGCACTGACCCTCCCACAGTGAGGCGCTCCCTCAGCACCGACCCTCCCCACAGTGCGGCGCTCCCTCAGCACCGACCCTCCCCACAGTGCGGCGCTCCCTCAGCACCGACCCTCCCCACAGTGCGGCGCTCCCTCAGCACCGACCCTCCCACAGTGCGGCGCTCCCTCAGCACCGACCCTCCCGCAGTGCGGCGCTCCCTCAGCACCGACCCTCCCCGCAGTGCGGCGCTCCCTCAGCACCGACCCTCCCACAGTGCGGCGCTCCCTCAGCACTGACCCTCCCCAAGTGCGGCGCTCCCTCAGCACCGATCCTCCCCATAGTGCGGCGCTCCCTCAGCACCGACCCTCCCCACAGTGCGGCACTCCCCAGCACCAACCCTCCTGCAGGTAGCGCTCCCTCAGCACCGACCCTCCCCACAGTGCGGCGCTCCCTCAGCACCGACCCTCCCCATAGTGCGGCGCTCCGTCAGCACCGACTCTCCCGCAGTGCGGCGCTCCCTTAACACTGGGACCGACATCTCGAATTCTGTGCTCAGTTCTCCAGAGTTGCCCCCATATCCCATCCGAACCCCTCATTGAGGACCACTCCCCGATTCAGGGTAGTGGTGAGGGAGCCTCCAGTGACTCTGACCTCAATCCAGTCTTAATGATCCAAAGCTCGAGGGTTCCTGCGATAAAGTGGGGGTCACCCTTTTGGGCTTGATGCCGAGAAATGACTTGCCCTCAGCAATGGCAGGACCAGCTGGCACGGGAGGGTGGAAGTGGGATGGTGAGTTTGACAAGGTGCCTGGGAGGGGAAGCGCCCAGCAAGGTCCACCTTAACAGGGGCCGTTCCACCTTAAGAAGTCAGGGATGGATTAAGGGACGGGGCCAGGCTCAGTCGAGGGGTTTGGAATGCGAGCCGGAGCGGGTGGGTGGTGTGGAGACAGCAGTGTTCATACAGAAACCTGTCAGCAGAGCCAGACGCCTGAATATCTCTCTGTCTCTCTCTCTGCAGGTACAGCGATGAGAATCTTGGCGTTGAGTGGGGTCTTTCTGCTCATTTGGGGTGCTGGCCAGTCGGACAAAGGGACAGGCGGTAAGTCAAGTTTCGTCCCCTGGGACTTCCACACACCCATCCACAAGCTGGACAAACATTTACCAGCCAATGTCGAACCCTAACCACTAACGCTCACCCTGAACCTTAACGCTAACCCTAATCCTAACACTAACCCTAACCATAATGCCTAACCCTAATCCTGACACTAACCCTAATGCTTAACCCTAATCCTAACCTTAACCCTATCCCTAACCCTAACCCTCATCCTAATCCTAACCCTAACACTAACCCTAACCCTAATGCCTAACCCTAATCCTAACCTTAACCCTATCCCTAACCCTAACCGTAACACTAACCAGCCAATGCTGAGCCCTAACACTAACCCTGAAACTTAACACTAACCCTGAACCTTAACACTCACCCTAACCCTAACACTAACTCTAACACTATCCCTGATGCCTAACCCTAACCCTAACACTAACACTAACCCTGAACCCTAACCCTAATGCCTAACCCTAACCCTAACCCTAACCCTAACCCTAACCCTAACCCAAACCCTAACACTAACACTAACCCTGATGCTAACCCTAACCCTAACACTAACCCTGAACCCTAACCCTAACCCTAACCCTAACCCTAACCCTAACACTAACACTAACCCTGATGCCTAACCCTAACCCTAACACTAACCTGAACCCTAACCCTAATGCCTAAACCCTAACCCTAAACCTAACACTAACCCTGAACCCTAACCCTACCTAACCTAAGCCTAACACCTAACCCTAACCCTAACCCTAACACTAACACTAACCCTGAACCCTAACCCTAATGCCTAACCCTAATCCTAACACTAAAACTAACACTAATACTAACCCTAACCGTAATCCTAATCCTAACCCTAACCTGAACACTAACCGGCCAATGCTGAGCCCTCACTCTAACCCTAATCCTAATCGTAACACTAACTGTAACCCAAACCTTAACCCTAACCCTAACTCGAACTCTAACCCCAATGCTAATGCGAGCTCTAACCCTCACCCTAATCCTAACACTGTTCCTAACCCTAATCCTAACCTTGACCCCAACTCCAAACGGAATGCCTAATTCTAATCCAAACTCTAACCCTAACGCTAAGCCTAACTCTAAACCCAACACTAACCCTAACTCTAATGCTAAACCTAACCGTAATTCTAACCCTAACCTTCACCCAAACCCTAACCCTAACCCTAACCCTTAAGTCTAACCCCGACACTAAGCCTAACGCTAACCTTTGCCCTAATTCTAACCCTGGTCCTAATACCTGATGTCTAATTTAGCCCTAAACTTAAACCTGACCCTAATCTTAACCGTAACCATTACCTTAAACTTAACCCTACCCCTAACCTAATGCCTCACCCTAACCCTGACCTTGACACTAACCCTACCCCTAACCTAATGCTTCACCCTAATCCTGACCCTGACCCTAACCCTACCCCTAACCCTAATGCCTTACCCTAACCCTGACCCTGACACTAACCCTATCCCTATCCCTAACCTAATGCCTCACCCTAACCCTGACCTTGACCCTAACCCTAATGCCTCACCCTAACCCTGACACTAACCCTATCCCTATCCCTAACCTAATGCCTCACCCTAACCCTAACCCTAATGCCTCACCCTAACCCTGACCTTGACCCTAACCCTACCCCTAATGCCTCACCCTAACCCTGACCCTAACCCTAACCCGTCTGTCGATCAGTTCTTCCTCCGGTCTCTCTCTCTCTTTGCCGGCGACTAGTGGACACTTCTGCCCAGGGAGGGTGGTATCAACGATTATTCGACTGCGGGAGGCATCACGCCCACCTGAAAGATTCTCTGATTTCTTCCTGTGCTAAGGTGGAATTTCGTAACTCTTGTTTTTTTTCCTCTAAGACACCCGATGAAGGGGCAGTGGCTCCGAAAGCTCGCGATTCCGAACAAACCTGTTGGACTTTAATCCGGCGCCGTGACACTTCTTACTGTTTTTATTAACATCTCTTCAGCAAAGCGTTTTCCTTTTCTTTGCTCGATTGCGTGAGCTGATTGCTTACAGCGCAACTGATGCAAGCTAATCGCTCCCGCAATGGGTCATCCGTCCATCACCCTGTAAGGGGGAGTTATAGCTTCGGGGGGGAAGTGGGGGGGCTTCTGGCTGAGTGAGAGGGACGCTAACACCCTCTCCCGCCCACTGCGTAACCCCCTGCCCCCCCAGGGTAGAGGTAACACTCCTTCTCCCATCGCCAACGCCTCCCTCCCCAAGTCCTACCCTCCTGCATCTCCCTCACCCCTCCATCTCCAAAATCCCCTGCACTGTAGGGTGGGGATTAACTGTGTCACACAATGTGTTCCCCCCGCCCCCCCCAATCGCTGCAATCCCAATCTCGCACACACACATACTGTCTTCTCCCGTCGAGGGGCCGGGATGTGTTTGGGTGTTTTTTTTGGGGGGGGGGAAAGTTAAGGAAGCCGGGCTGTGGGGGACTTATGTGGCTTTTCCTGGACTCTAAGCTTGATGACAGAGACGCCTTTAATCTCTCTCCTCCAGGCGAGACAGCGAGGCACGGGACCCATTCCCTTCACCCCGTCCCTGCCAGCACTAATCCGATGAATGCATGTTGTTCTGTAGCTGTTTGCGGGCATGTTATTATCCTGTTCCTTCCCCAAAGCCTCCTCAAATCTAACCACCTCCAGCCACAGCCCCCTGTGGGTAACTCTCTGTGTCGCTCTCTGTCTGTCTGTGTGTCTCTCTTTCTCTCCCTCTCTGTTTTTTTCTCTCACTCTCTCTCTCTTTCTTTTTCAATACCTCTGTCTTTCTTCCACTCTGTCCCTCTCTCTCTGTCTGTCTCTCTCTCTCTCCTTCTGTCTGTCTGTCTCTCTCCCTCTCGCTCTATCTTTCTCTCTCTGTCTCTCTCTCTCTTCCTCTCTCTCTCTCTCCCTCTCTCTACCTCTGTCTCTTGCTCTCTCTGAATTTCTCTCTCTGTGTCTGTCTGTCTCTATCTCTCTCTCCCTCTTTCTTTTTTTCTCTCCCTGTCTCTACATCTGTCCTTTTCCCACACTGTCTCTCTCTCTCTCTCTGTATCTCTCTCTCCCTCTCTCTCTCTCATGTCTCTCTGTTTCTCTCTCCGATATCTCTCTCCTTCTGTCTCTCTCTCTCTCTTTCTCTGTCAAGCTGCCAGAGGTATAGTAGAGAGAGGCATAATTTTGTCTTTTAAAAAGCATTTAGCATTTACACAGATATTTATAGAGGGATAAGGGCCAAACTAATTGGGATTAGTTTAGTGGTTAAAAATTGGCCAGCATGGACAAGGTGGACTGAAGGTTCTGTTTCCATTCTGTAAATCTCTATCACTATGTCTCTGTCTGTCTCTCTCTGTCTCTCTTTCTATCTTTCTATCTCTCTTCGTCTCTATTTTTCTGTCTCTCTCTCTCTCTTTCTCTCTCTCTGTGTCTCTCTCTATCTTTCTATCTCTCTACCTCTGTCTCTCTATCTCTGTTTCTCTCTCTCTCTGTCTCTATCTCTCTCTATCTCTGCCTCTCTATCTCTGTCTCTGTCTCTCTCTGTCTCTCTATCTCTGTCTCTCTGTCTCTCTCTCTGTCTCCTGTTCCCTCTCTCCACTCCAAGTCTTCACAGGGGCAGTCCTTTCACTAAGTTCCTCATCGGTCGGTAAGAGGCGCTACAGAAATGCAGCACTGTTTTCTGGTAGCCTGTTCCCAGTGTGGCTGAGGCCTTGGGGGGGAGAGCGTGTTGGTAGGAAATTGGAAACGGGGGTGGGCGGAGAGGTTGACTCTGTCTACACTTCCCACTGCTTCGGGAAAGCAGCCAACATAATTAAGAACCCCCACACATGCACCCCAGACAGGGAAGAAGCTGTTCTTGAGTCGGTCGGTACGTGACATCGGAGTTTTGTATCTTTTTCCCCATGGGAGAAGGTGGAAGAGAGAATGTCCGGGGTATGTTGAGGGGGTCCTTGATTATGCCGGCTGCTTTTCCCCGAGGCAGCGGAAAGTGTAGATGGAGTCAATGGACAGGAGGCTGGTTTGTGTGATGGGATTGGGCTACATTCACAACCTTTTGTAGTTCCTTGCGGTCTTGGGCAGAGCAGGAGCCCAGACCAAGCTGTGATACAACCAGAAAGAATGCTTTCTATGGGGCATCTGTAAAAGTTGATGAGAGTCGTAGCGGACCACACCACACAAAACACACAAACAAACACAAAAAACACCAACCCCCACCCCCCCCACCCCCCCCACAACCCCCAAACCACAACCACCACCCACACCAAAACCACCCACACCCCACACCAACACACAACCAAACCCACCAACAACCCACCAAACCACCCCCCACACAAACCAAAACCACCCAACCCCCCCCAACAACACCAACAACAACACAAAACAAACAACCCCCACCCCAAACCAACACACCACCCACAACAACACCCCAAAACACACACAACACACCCACAACAAACCCACCAACCACCAACAACCACACCACACCAAACCAACACAACCCACACAAACCCCACACACAACAAACCCACCCACAAACAAACAAACCACACACACACCACACCCCCACACCCACACACACACCCCCAACCACACCCAACCCACCACACCCACCCACAACCCACCCCAAACACAACCACCCCAACACAACAACAACACCCCACAAAAACCCACCCACACACACACCAACCAACCACCCCCCCAACCACCAAAACCCCAAACCAACCAACAACCCCCAACACCACACCCCCCCACAACCCACACACACCACAACCACCACCCAAACACAAAACACCACCCACACACACCACCACACAACAACCACAACACCAACAAACACCACCCCCAACAACCAAAAACCAACACCCCCACACCAACACAAACACAACCCCACCACCCACCACCAACAACCACCCACACCAACACCCCAAAACATGTCAAATTTCCTTAGTCTTCTGAGAAAGTAGAGGTGTTGGTGGGGCTTTCTTAACTATAGTGTCAGCATGGGGGGGACCAGAACAGATTGCTGGTGATCTGGACACCGAGAAACTTGAACCCTTGACCATTTCTACATTGTCCCCGTTGATGTAGACGGGGGCATGTTTTCCTTTACACTTCCTGAAGTCGACGACTATCTCCTTCGTTTTGTTGAGGGAGAGATTATTGTCGCTGCACCGGTTTACCAGATTCTCTGTCTCATTCCTGTCCTCTGTCTCATCATTGTTTGAGATCTGACCCAGGACAGTGGTGTCATCAGCAAACTTGAAAATCAAATAGTTCCCCTTGCTTTGATTGGAACATCTTAGACATACTTGTTAAGAGTTATACATTAGTAGGGTTGTTGTGTATTTGTTAGTAATTGATAAAAGTCCTTGCTAATTTTCTTCCCATACATGGTTAACTATATTCTTAAATAAACTTTCTTTGGTAAAAGCTCCCTAGTGGGTCATTGGAATCATACCTCAAGTAAGTCTTATGCTTAGCTACATTAAGGCATGATATCCAGGTGAGTTCCATAAAACATTGTGGGAGTTACTGATCTGAATCAATCAGTTTCTGATATCTCTTTCTTTTCCTGCCCAGGTTCTCATTGGACTTATGAAGGTACGCTGTTTCCCGAAAGGGTTTTTAATCATTTACCCGAATTCCATTCTGTTAGCTTTCCTGCAAACACCCACACCAACCTGAAAGATAGCATTGTGTCACCATCCATTTATAATTGATCAGGATTTACTCTGTATCTAACCCCGTGCTGTACCTGTCCTGGGAGTGTTTGATGGGGGACAGTGTAGAGGGAGCTTTACTCTGTATCTAACCCCGTGCTGTACCTGTCCTGGGAGTGTTTGATGGGGGGACAGTGTAGAGGGAGCTGTACTCTGTATCTAACCCCGTGCTGTACCTGTCCTGGGAGTGTTTGATGGGGGGACAGTGTAGAGGGAGCTTTACTCTGTATCTAACCCCGTGCTGTACCTGTCCTGGGGGTGTTTGATGGGGGGACAGTGTAGAGGGAGCTTTACTCTGTATCTAACCCCGTGCTGTACCTGTCCTGGGAGTGTTTGATGGGGGGACAGTGTAGAGGGAGCTTTACTCTGTATCTAACCCCGTGCTGTCCCTGTCCTGGGAGTGTTTGATGGGGGGACAGTGTAGAGGGAGCTTTACTCTGTATCTAACCCCGTGCTGTACCTGTCCTGGGAGTGTTTGATGGGGGGAACAGTGTAGAAGGAGCTTTACTCTGTATCTAACCCTGCGCTGTACCTGTCCTTGGAGTGTTTGATGGGGGACAGTGTAGAGGGAGCTTTACTCTGTATCTAACCCTGTGCTGTACCTGTCCTGGGAGTGTTTGATGGGAAGACAGTGTAGAGGGAGCTTTACTCTGTATCTAACCCCATGCTGTAACTGTCCTGGGAGTGTTTGATGGGGGGATAGTGTAGAGGGAGCTTTACTCTGTATCTAACCCCATCTGTACCTGTCCTGGGAGTGTTTGAGGGTGTTTAGGGGCTGGATGGAGTTACAGAGATAGGAAGAGGGTGTAGGGGGTGGAGGAGGTTACAAAGATAGGGAGGGGGTGTAGGGGGCTGGAGGAGGTTACAAAGATAGGGAGGGGGGGTAGGGGGCTGGAGGAGGTTACAGGACTAGGGAGGGGGGTTGTAGGGGGCTGGAGGAGGGTTCAGAGATAGGGAGGGGGGTAGGGGGCTGGAGAAGGTTACAGAGATAGGGAGGGGGTTGTAGGGGGCTGGAGGGGGTTACAGAGATAGGGAGGGGGTGTAAGGGCTGGAGGAGGTAAGAGAAGGGAGGGGGTGTAGGGGTTGGAGAAGGTTACAGAGATAGGAGGGGGTGTAGGGGCTGGAGGAGGTTACAGAGATTGGAGGGGTGTTGTAGGGGTGGAGGAGGTTATATGGATAGGGAGGGAGTGTAGGGGTTGGAGAAGTTACAGAGATAGGGAGGGGGTGTAGGGGCTGGAAGAGGTTACAGAGATAGGGGGGTGTAGGGGGCTGGAGGAGGTTACAGAGATAGGGAGGGTGTAGGGGATTGGAGGGGGTTACAGAGATAAGGAGGGGGTGTAGGGGATTGGAGGAGGTTACAGAGATAGGGAGGGGGTGTAGGGGATTGGAGGAGGTTACAGAGATAGGGAGAGGGTGTAGGGGATTGGAGGAGGTTACAGAGATAGGGAGGGGTGTAGAGGATTGGAGGAGGTTACAGAGATAGGGAGAGGTGTAGGGGATTGGAGGACGTTACAGAGATAGGGAGGGGGTGTAGAGGCTTGGAGGGGGTTACAGAGATAGGGAGGGGGTGTAGGGGGTGGAGGAGGTACAGACATAGGGAGAGGGTGTAGGGGATTGGAGGACGTTACAGAGATAGGGAGGGGGTGTAGGGGATTGGAGGGGGTTACAGAGATAGGGAAGGAGTTGGAGGGCTTACACACCCTCATCAATATCCTATCTCTATTCAATCCAGGCACCCAGGGTCCGAAGTTCTGGAAAAGGGATTATCCCCACTGTGGCCGAGAGTCCCAGTCGCCAATCGATATTGACACCGAGGTCGTGACCTTCGACCCCTCCCTCAAAGATGTCCAGTTGGTCGGTTACAGGAAACCCAACGTCTCTTCCTTCACCCTCTCCAATAATGGCCACACGGGTAAGCTTCGCCTGGGGGCAGCATTGCCTCTTGCGCGCTATGCAGGCAAAGCATACTGTTCATAGAGAAGGAAAGGAGAGAGCGCAGAGTGTAGTGTTACAGTCACAGCGAGGGGTGCAGAGAGAGATCAACTCAACGCGAGGTGGGTCCATTCGAAAGTCTGACAGCAGCAGGGAAGAAGCTGTTCTTGAGTCGGTCGGTACGGGACCTCAGACTTTTGTACCTTTTTCCCCGACGGAAGAAGGGGGAAGAGAGAATGTCCGGGTTGGGGGGGATCCTTGATTATGCCGGCTGCTTTCCCCCCGAGGCAGCGGGAAGTGTAGACAGAGTCAATGGATGGGAGGCTGGTTTGTGCGATGGGATTGGGGCTACATTCACAATCCCTTTTGTAGTTCCTGGTGGGTCTTGGGCAGAGCAGGAGCCCAGACCGAGCTGTGATACAACCCAGAAAGAATGCTTTCTATGGGGCATCTGTAAAAGTTGGTGAGAGTCGTAGCGGACATGTCAAATTTCCTTCGTGTTCTGAGAAAGTAGAGGGGTTAGTGGGGCTTCCTTCACTATAGTGTTGGGTGGGGGGGAGCAGGATGGGGAAACTGGCCACCTAAAAATCTGAACTTGTGCGGAGGGGGGAGTGAGGTGTGATACATGTAAAGCTATTGGCAGCAGCCTGATGGAGCTGTTCTTCCCCCCTCCTCCCCCCCCCCGACAGTCCAGCTGGATTTACCCCCCACCATGTGCATCACCAGTCTCTCCTCGCTGTACTGTGCCGTGCAACTGCACTTCCACTGGGGGAATGACACGTCGAGAAGAGGGTCGGAGCATCGCGTGAACGGGATGGGGGCGCAAGCGGAGGTAGGATCCACGGCGAGGTGGCAGGAGTTGGGGGGGGGGGTCATATTGGCTCACCTTCACCATCTTAATATTGCTGCTCCCACCGTTTTTTTGGGGGCTCCCCTCGGTTGGGGCCACCCTCCGCCGGAACCCGAATCCCCCCACCCTTGCTCTCCGCCTCCCGATCTTTCCGAGGCCGATTTTCTGCCTCACGCCCCGTCGGAAACCTCGACTTGTCCGACTGACCGGTGCCCCGCATCCCCCCCCTCCCCCATGCCTCTTCCAGCTGACCCTTCACCACCCCCCACCCCCCCCCTTGTGCCCCCTGACCTGCACTCTTTCCCATCTCGGCAAGAAGTCCGCTTTGCCCGTATTTGTGACTCAGATGGATAGGCCTCATAGCTAATACCCTCCATACCAGGGCAACATCCTGGTAAATCTTTTCTGTAACCCTCTCCAAAGCCTCCACATCCTTCTGGGAGTGTGGCGACCAGAATTGAACATCATATTCCAAGTGCGGCCTCACGAAGGATCTATAAAGCACGACTCGCCAATTTTTAAACTCAATTCCTCGGCTGATGAAGGCAAGCATTGCCGTATACCTTCTTGAATCCCTTCTCCACCTGCGTTGCCACTTTCAGTGTATCTGTACGCCCAGATCCCTCTGCCTATCAATACTCTCAAGGATTCTACCATTTACTGTATATTTTCCTATCTGTGTTAGACCTTCCAAAATGAGGCTCTGTGTGTTAACAGCCGGATTGGTATCTTCCAGATGCATGTTGTCCATTACAACACAGAGAAGTACCCAAACGTGAAGGAGGCCATGAAGGAGGAGGATGGGCTGGTGGTCCTGGGAATTCTTCTGGAGGTGAGATGTTCCACTGGACGTCTTGATCCAGCTCCCGTCCAACCTCTTGTTGACGGGGGATTCTCTGCTACACGTTGATATCTTTGGCTCTGTCTGACACGGAAATTTCTGGACAATCATTGGTCACACCACGGGGGTGGGGGTGGGGGGGGGGGGCGCGCTGATCCCCTGTCTAACACGAACCACTCAAGGAGGTCTCCCTCCCTTTTATAATCCCTTAAAACGCGTGACACAAGGGATGATATCTGCGCTTGAGCGACTCGTAATGCAAAATTAAAATAACTAGCTGAAACTCTCTATGAACAGCGACGAGTAACACGTTATTTATCTCACTCACAGTGAACTTAAGACCAAAGATGTGCAGGTTAGGCTGGATTGGCCGTGCTAAATTGCCTCTTAGTGTGCAAAGACGTGTAGGTTAGGGTGGATTGGCCCTTAGAGTGAGCAATCCACACGAACCTACACATCTTCGGACACTAAGGGACAATTTAGCACGGTCAATCCACCCTAACCTACACATCTTTGGACACTAAGGGACAATTTAGCACGGTCAATCCACCCTAACCTACACATCTTTGGACACTAAGGGACAATTTAGCACGGCCAATCCACCCTAACCTGCACATCTTTGGACACTAAGGGACAATTTAGCACGGCCAATCCACACTAACCTACACATCTTTGGACACTAAGGGACAATTTAGGACGGCCAATCCACCCTAACCTACACATCTTTGGACACTAAGGGACAATTTAGCACGGCCAATCCACCCTTAACCTACACATCTTTGGACACTAAGGGACAATTTAGCACGGCCAATCCACCCTTAACCTACACATCTTTGGACACTAAGGGACAATTTAGCACGGCCAATCCACCCTTAACCTACACATCTTTGGACACTAAGGGACAATTTAGCATGGCCAATCCACCCTAACCTACACATCTTTGCACACTAAGGGACAATTTAGCATGGCCAATCCACCATAACCTATACATCTTTGGACCGTTGGAGGAAACCGGAGCACCCGGGGGAAACCCACACAGACATGGAGTGGGGGTAGAGAAAGTGTGGACTGCGCACAGATAGTGATCCGAGGCTGGCATTTAGCTTGCGTCCCTGTCGCCGTGAGACAGCAGTGCTAACCCACTGTGCCACCCCCCTCCCGCATTTTATAGCAGACAGCATCTATTTGCCTAGGAAACAGCAGGCTGAGTACGTTGGCTGAGCGAGTGGGCATCTGTTTTCACAGCGAGGAGCAGACAGGAGTTTGTTTAACTGAGCGGAAAGCAGACGCGAGTTTATTTGACAGCGTAAGCAGGCGTCTATTAACTGAGCAAACACAGCATCCTACAAATATTCAGAGATGAGTGTGGAATAGTTACTTGACACCAAATCTGCCGCTTACAGGAATCGCCGGAAGTAAATCATTGGAGTGTTACCCAGTTTGTCGGAATCTGTTCTTCACAACTCATGAGAAAAAAACAAACCGCATCGAAAAACTGTGAAATATTGGATATTAATACGCCGAATTTTTTAAATTCCATACAGGTCGGGGACAAACATAACCCAGCTTACGAGAATATCTTAAGTCACTTGGAATCTGTTGCATTCGCAGGTAAGGTTTTGATGAGATAGAATCCCTACAGTGCACAAGGAGGCCATTCTATAAACATGGACAGGGATCGCAGGTAGAGGTGGGAACATCGGGGTGGCGGCGCGGGCTCGTTGGGCCGAAGGGCCTGTTTCCCGCGCTGTTTTGTTCTTTGTTTCATCTCCAGGTCAACAGGTCACGATTCCCTCCTTCGATGTCCAGTCGCTGTTGCCCACGGAGCTGGGTAAATACTTCACCTACAGCGGCTCACTGACCACCCCACCTTGCTACCAGAGTGTCCACTGGATTATCTTCCACCAGCGGATCAGAGTCTCCCTCCCCCAGGTACGTTGTGGATCTCCGGGTCCCCCCGCCGGCTCTGATCTCAAAAGGCGCATTCATCGATCGGGGAACTTTGGAAGCTCTCGGAGTGTGCCACTCACAGGGTCAGAGACCCCCTACAGTACAGCAGGAGGACATTCAGCCCATCGAGTCTGCACCGACCACAATCCTACCTTAGCACTGAGTTGAGGAGCAACTTCTCCACCCAAAGGGTTGGAATCTGTGGAATTCCCCGCCCATCTGAGGCTTCCTCACTGAATGTCTTTAAGGCAAGGATAGATAGATTTTTGAACAGTGAAGGAATTAAGGGGAGCTGAGTCCACAAAAAAAGTCAGCCATCGAGGGGCCAGGAGGCCCACTCCTGCTCCAAATTCTTATGTTCTAACCCCCAAACTTACCTTGCAAATCCACTGACCCTAAGGGGCAATTTAGCATGGATGGCCAATCCACCCTAACCTACACATCTTTGGACACTAAGGGACAATTTAGCATGGCCAATCCACCCTAACCTGCACATCTTTGGATACTAAGGGACAATTTAGCATGGCCAATCCACCCTAACCTGCACATCTTTGGATACTAAGGGACAATTTAGCATGGCCAATCCACCCTAACCTGCACATCTTTGGATACTAAGGGACAATTTAGCATGGCCAATCCACCCTAACCTGCACATCTTTGGACACTAAGGGACAATTTAGCATGGCCAATCCACCCTAACCTGCACATCTTTGGACGCTAAGGGACAATTTAGCATGGCCAATCCACCTAACTGCACATCTTTGGCTGCTAAGGGACAATTTAGCACGGCCAATCCACCTAACAGCACATCTTTGGACACTAAGAGCAATTTAGCATGGCCAATCCACCCTAACCTGCACATATTTGGACACTGAGGGCAACTTAGCATGGCCAATCCACCCTAACCTGCACATGTTTGGACACTAAGGGGCAATTTAGCATGGCAAATCCACCCTAACCCGCACATCTTTGGACACTGAGGGGCAATTTAGCACGGCCAATCCACCTAACCTGCAAATCTTTGGACATTAAGGGGCAATTTAGCACGGCCAATCCACTCAATCCGTACATCTTCAGAAGGTAAGGGACAATTTATCATGGCCAATCCTGTTGACTCACACATCTTTGGACACTAAGGGGTAATTGAGCACGGCCAATCCATCTAATCTGCACATCTTAGGACATTAAGGACCAATTTAGCACGGCCAATCTACCTAAGCGGCACATCTTTGGAGTGTGGGAGGAAACCAGAGCACCGGAGGAAACCCATGCAGATGTGGGGAGAATGTGCAGATTCCGCACAGACAGTGAGCCGAGCTGGGAATCGAACCCAGGTCCCTGATGCTGTGAGGCAGCAATGCTAACCCACTGTGCCATCATAATGACCCAGTGAGGGAAGGTCTTTATTCCCTGGAATGAATTGCGCTGGGAAAAGCCAAGGTTATGGAAGGAAGTGTAGAATTTGAGTCCTACCCCAGCACCCAAACATTAACCACCTTGTTCTCAGCTTACAGCCCTACAGACCAAGTTGTCTGGCAGTGTCGATGAGACAGTTAACACACAACCCCTCATCAACAACTTCCGGCATCCTCAACCCCTCAACGACAGAGGGATCAAAGCCTCCTTCTCCCTGGGTGAGTTCCCGAACTGCAGAAGGGTCGGTGCTGAGGGAGCGCCGCACTGTGGGGTCGGTGCTGAGGGAGCGCCGCACTGCGGGAGGCTCGGTGCTGAGGGAGCGCCGCACTGCGGGAGGCGGTGCTGAGGGAGCGCCGCACTGCGAGGCTCGGTGCTGAGGAGCGCCGCACTGCGGGAGGCTCGGTGCTGAGGGAGCGCCGCACTGCAGGAGGCTCGGTGTGAGGGAGCACCTCACTGTGGGAGGCTCGGTGCTGAGGGAGCGCCGCACGTGTGAGGGTCCGTGCTGAGGGAGCGCCACACTGCGGGAGAGTCGGTGCTGAGGGAGCGCCGCACTGTGGGAGGGTCAGTGCTGAGGGAGCGCCACACTGCGGGAGAGTTGGTGATGAGGGAGCGCCGCACTGCGGGAGGGTCGGTGCTGAGGGAGCGCCGCACTGCGGGGAGGGTCGGTGCTGAGGGAGTGCCGCACTGCGGGGAGGGTCGGTGCTGAGGGAGTGCCGCACTGCGGGGAGGGTCGGTGCTGAGGGAGCGCCTCACTACGGGGAGGGTCGGTGCTGAGGGAGCGCCGCACTGCGGGAGGGTCGGTGCTGAGGGAGCGTCGCACTGCGGGAGGGTCGGTGCTGAGGGAGCGCCGCACTGATGTTTCTCTTTCTTCCTCTAGGTTGGGCGATCAATTTCCACAAAGCTATGCAAACATTGCTGAAGATATTATCCACAAAGATTCACCAGTAATCCATAGTGTTCCCATTCCGACCCCACTTCCCACAGACCTCGCACTTGTAACTTCACCCTTCTCTCAAAATCAGTGATAAAGAGTCATTTGCCCCTTTCCAGCTTCACTCAAAGTGACCCTCCTGGCCAGCCCCCAACTGTCTCCTCTGCTCCCTCCCCTCTGAGGGAATCTCGTCTGGGTGCAGACCAAGGCCTTCCGGAGTGCCTGAGGGAAAGTCAAGTACCTTTTCCCCGAATAATCAACCTCAACCCTCCCCACAACCTTCAAGGAAGAATTAATCTTTTACCCATTCATTGTATCGTGGAATCCCTACCTTTGGCCCGTCGAGTCTGCATCAAGCACTATTCCACACAAGCCCCATTCCTGTAACCCCCACGTATTTACCCTGCTAATTTCCCTGACATTAAGGGGCAATTTAGCACAGCCAATCCACCCTAACCTACACATCTTTGGACACTAAGGGACAATTTAGCACAGCCAATCCACCCTAACCTACACATCTTTGGACACTGAGGGCGATTTAGCATGGCCAATCCCTCCTAACCCGCACATCTTTGGACACTAAGGGGCAATTTAGCATGGCCAATCCACCTAACCTACACATCTTTGGACACTAAGGGGCAATTTAGCATGACCAATCACCTAACCTGCACATCTTTGGACACTAAGAGGCAATTTTGCATGGCCAATCTACCTAATCTACACATCTTTGGACACTAAGGGGCAATTTAACATGGCCAATCCACCTAACCTGCACATCTTTGGACACTAAGGGGCAATTTAGCACGGCCAATCCACCTAACCTACACATTATTCAGATAATGGGAGGAAGACTACACAGGCTGGATTCAATTCCTGGCTCGGGTCACTATCTGTGCTGAGTGTACACGTCCTCCCTGTATCTGTACAGGTTTCTTCCGGGTGCTCCGGTTTCCTCCCACGTCCAAAGATGTGCATGTTAGGTGGATTGGCCATGCTAAATTGCCACTTAGTGCAGGCTCAATGGGCCAAATGGCCTCCTTTTGCATTGTAGGAATTTTATAATCTGATGAAACCCATGCAGACGTGAAATGGTCGAGAGCTTCAAGTTTCTAGATGTCCAGGTCACCAACAAGCTGTCCTGTTCCCCCCTCACCAACACTATAGTTAAGAAAGCCCCACCAACGCCTCCACTTTCTCAGAAGACTAAGGAAATTTGACATGTCCGCTACGACTCTCACCAACTTTTACAGATGCCCCACAGAAAGCATTCTTTCTGGTTGTATCCCAGCTTGGTCTGGGCTCCTGCTCTGCCCAAGACTGCAAGGAACTGCAAAAGGATGGTGAATGTAGTCCAATCCATCACACAAACCAGCCTCCCATCCATTGACTCTGTCTACACTTCCCGCTGCCTCGGGGAAAAGCAACCGCCATAATCAAGGACACCCCCCCCACCCGGACATTCTCTCTTCCACCTTCTTCCGTCGGGAAAAAGATACAAAAGTCTGAGGTCCCGTACCGACCGACTCAAGAACAGCTTCTTCCCTGCTGCTGTCAGACTTTCGAATGGACCCACCTCGCATTGAGTTGATCTCTCTCTACACCCCTCGCTGTGACTGTAACACTACATTCTGCACTCTCTCCATTCTTTCTCTATGAACTGTATGCTTTGTCTGTATAGCGCGCAAGAAACAATACTTTTCCTTGTGTCCCAATACATGTGACAATAATAAAGCAAATCCATGTACTCTATGAATGGTATGCTTTGTCTCTATAGCGTGTATGTACTCTATGAATGGTATGCTTTGCCTGTGTAGCGCACAAAAAACAATACTTTTCACTGTATCCCAACACGTCAATAACAAATCAAATCTATGTACTCTATGAATGGTATGCTTTGTCTGTACAGTGTGCAAGAAACAATACTTTTCACTGTATCCCAACACGTTTTTTGACTTGGTTTATTATTGTCACATTCAGACAAAGCTCCCACAGGTGGGTGTGGGGGGGAGAATGTGGGACTCGCTCCCACGTGGGGGGAGAATGTGGGACTCGCTCCTGGGGGGGAGTGGGGGGAGAATGTGGGACTCGCTCCTGTGGGGGGGGAGTGGGGGAGAATGTGGGACTCGTCCCAGGGGGGGAGAATGTGGGACTCGCTCCTGGGGGGGAGTGGGGGGGGAGAATGTGGGACTCGCTCCTGTGGGGGGAAGTGGGGGGAGAATGTGGGACTCGCTCCCGGGGGGGGGAGAATGTGGGACTCGCTCCGGGGGGGGATGGGGGGAGAATGTGGGACTCGCTCCTGGGGGGGAGAATGTGGGGACTCGCTCCTGGGGGGAGTGGGGGAGAATGTGGGACTCACTCCTGGGGGGGGAGAATGTGGGACTCGCTCCTGGGGGGGAGTGGGGGGAGAATGTGGGACTCGCTCCCAAGTGGGGGAGAATGTGGGACGCTCCCACATGGGGGGAGAATGTGGGACTGCTCCCACGTGGGGGGAGAATGTGGGACTGATCCCACGTGGGGGGAGAATGTGGGACTCGCTCCACGTGGGGGGAGAATGTGGGACTCGCTCCCACACGGGGAGTGGGGGGAGAATGTGGGACTCGCTCCCACGGGGAGTGGGGGGAGAATGTGGGACTCGGGGAGAATGTGGGACTCGCTCCCACGGGGGAGTGGGGGGAGAATGTGGGACTCGCTCCCACAGCGGGGAGTGGGGGGAGAATGTGGGACTCGCTCCCACGGGGAGTGGGGGGAGAATGTGGGACTCGCTCCCACGGGGAGTGGGGGGAGAATGTGGGACTCGCTCCCACAGTGGGGAGAATGTGGGACTCGCTCCCACGGCGGGGGAGAGAATGTGGGACTCGCTCCACGGGGGGGGGGGAGAATGTGGGACTCGCTCCCACGTGGGGGGAGAATGTGGGATCGCTCCTCGGGGGGAGTGGGGAGAATTGGGACTCGCTCCACGTGGGGGGGGAGAATGTGGACTCGCTCCCACGTGGGGGGAGGAATGTGGGACTCGCTCCCACGTGGAGGGGAGAATGTGGGACTCGCTCCGCGGAGGGGGGGAGAATGTGGGACTCGCTCCCAGTGGGGGGAGAATGTGGGACTCGCTCCCACGGTGGGGGGGGGAGAATGTGGGACTCGCTCCCACGGTGGGGGGAGAATGTGGGACTCGCTCCCACAGTGGGGGAGAATGTGGGACTCGCTCCCACGTGGGGGGAGAATGTGGGACTCGCTCCCGCGGAGGGGGGGTGGTGGTGGAGGAAATTTGGAAATGAATCTGTTAAGATCCTTGTGTATCTTCCTCTTTCTCTGCACTTTCTCTGATGTCTATATCCCCTCTCTGGTATCTCTGCATTCTATATTTTAAGGAGAGAATTGCACTCCGAATTGAGATTGGGAAGATTTTTCTTGCTCCAAAAAGTTGAACCTTTACATTGACACAACTAAGTCCATGGCTGCCCCCTGATGGCAATAGGAACACAGGTCAAAAACTTACGACGTGGAGTCAGGCTTTGCGAGATATCCTCACTCTTTGGAAAGTCTTGGGCCTCTGTATCTGAAGAAGGATGTTCCTTGCCAAAGAGGGAGCACAGCGAAGGTTTTACCGGGCTGATTCCTGGGATGGCAGGTCTGTCAGACGAGGACAGACTGAGTGGGTTAGGATTATATTCACTGGAGTTTAGAAGGGGGAGAGGAGATCTCAGAGAAACTTATAAAATTCTAACAGGATTGCAAGATAATGGTTGGAGTTTCATCCTTCAGTTCTGTATTGGCTGCTATATGCCGTGCTCATTATCCTGTAATTCTGTCTTGGCCACTATATGTCGTGTTTGTGAATCTAATTCTCCACTTACTTGATGAAGGAGCAGTGTTTTGAAAGCTCGTGATTCCAAATAAACCTGTAGGACTTTAACCTGGTGTCTTACTGTGTCCACCCCAGTCCAACGCCAGCATCTCCACTTCATAGCGAACAGGATTAGACTGGTAGATTCAGAATGAATGTCCGCCACGACTCTCCCCCACTTTTACAGATGCCCCATAGAAAGCATTCTTTCTGGGGTGTATCACAGCTTGGTCTGGGCTCCTGCTCTGCCCAAGACCACAAGGAACTACAAAAGGGTTGTGAACGTAGCCCAATCCCATCACACAAACCAGCCTCCCGTCCATTGACTCTGTCCACACTTCCCGCTGTCTCGGGGGAAAAGCAGCCGGCATAATCAAGGACCCAACACACTCCGGATATTCTCTCTTCCACTTTCTTCTGTCGGGGGAAATGTTACAGAAGTCTGAGGTCACGGAATGTCCTGATGAGTGCGAAAGGAAAAACTTTGACAGAAAATGTATTCTTTTTCAGCAATTGTATAAATTGTTGAGAGTTTGAAATTGGTTGGCACAGTGGATTAATACTGCTGCCTCAAAGCTCTAGGGACCTGGGTGTGATTCCTGCTTGGGTCACTGCCTGTGCGGACTCTGCATGTTCTCCTCGTGTCTGCATGGGTTTCCTCCCACAGTCCAAAAAAAACATGCTGGTTAGGTGGAATGGCTGTGCTAAATTCTCCAACAACGTACCCCAACAGGTGCCAAGTGTGGCTACTGGGGGGGGATTTCCACAGTAACTTCATTGCAGTGCAAATGTAAGCTAACTTGTGACACTGATAAATAAACTTTGAATTATTGAAATCTGGCATTTTTGCATTTGCTCTGATGAGTACAAGAAGAGAAACTTCTACAAAACGTATTCTTTTCAGCAGTGGTGTAAATCGTTGTTAGAGATTGAGTTGTGGTATTTGCTCTGATGAGTGCAAAATGGAAACGCTTTGACAAAACACGTCCCTTGTTCAGCAGCAGCGTAAATTGTTGCGAGAGATTAAAATCTGGCATTCTCGCATTTGTCCTGATGAGTGCAAGTGGAAGTCTTTGACTAAAGACCAAGAAGGTAGATAAAGGTAGTGCGGTTGATGTTGTCTATGTAGACTTTAGCAAGGTGTTTGACAAGGTACCGCATAGTGGGTTGTTGCATAAAGTTAAGTCTCCCGGGATCCAGGGTGACATATCTACATGGATACAAAATTGGCTTCGGCGCAGAAGCCAGAGGGTGGTTGTAGTGGAACGTTTTTCAAGCTGGGGTCCTGTGCTCACTGCTATTTGTCATTTATATTAACGATCTGGATGAGGATATAGGGGGCATGGTTAGTAAGTTTGCAGATAACACCAAGATAGCAAAGAAGATTATCTCGGATTGCAACAGGATCTTCATCAATTGGATCAGCGGGCTGATGAATGGAGTTTAATTTAGATAGATGTGAGGTGATGCATTTTGGTCAATTGAACCAGGGCAGGACTTACTCAGTTAATGGTAGGGTGTTGGGGGAGAGTTACAGAACAAAGACATCTAGGGATACAGGTTCATAGCTTCTTGAAAGTGGAGTCACAGGTGGACAGAGCGGTGAAGAAGGCATTCGGCATTGCTTGGTTTCATTGGTCAGAACATTGAATACAGGAGTTGGGTTGTCTTGTTGAAATTGTACAAGACACCTACAGATGCTTTGGTCCACCTTGTTGTCTAACAAGGGGCATACACGCGATGGGTCGTGAGAGGGCTGCTCTTGGATTTTTTTTTCGAGAGTATCCTCGTGCTTCATGTCGTTAGTGTACGCTTGACCTGGACCATTTGATGGGCAACATGACAGCTCAGTGACTATCGCTGTGCTGTGCAGATACATGAATTTGGGCCTGTATCTGAGGGAGCTTGCGCATTCTCCCCGTGCTTGCCTGGGTTTTCTCTGTGTGCTCCGGTTTCCTCCCACATCCCAAAGATGTGCTCTTAGGCTAACTAGCAAAACAAATTCTCCCTAAATTGTCTCAAATTTGGTTTTTAATCCATAGATCTATAAACATTGGGATCACGGGTAGAGGTGGGAACATCGGGGTGGCGGCGCGGGCTCGTTGGGCCGAAGGGCCTGTTTCCCGTGCTGTTTTGTTCTCTGTTCTTGACATTGGTAAGGCCATACTTGGTGTACAGTTCTGGTCACCCTATTATAGAAAGGATATTATTAAACTAGAAAGATTTACTAGGATGCTACCAGGACTTGGTGGTTTGAGTTACAAGGACACGCTGGATAGATAGGGACTTTTTTCCCTCTGGATCGTAGAAAGGTGATCTTATTGAGATCTATAAAATAATGAGGGCCACAGATCAGCTAGATAGTCAATATCTTTTCCCCAAAGGTAGGGGAGTCTAAAACTAGAGGGTGTAGGTTTAAGGTGAGAGGGAAGAGATACAAAAGGGTCCAGAGGGACAATTTTTTTCACACAAGGGGTGGTGAGTGCCTGGAACAAGCTGTCAGAGGTCGTAGTAGAGGCAGGTACAGTAGTCTTTTAAAAAGTCTTTTAGACAGTTACATGGGTACGATGGGTATAGAGGGATATGGGCCAAATGCGGACAACTGGGACTAGCTTAAGAGTTAAATGAAAAGAGCAGTTGGGCCAAAGGGCTTGTTTCCACACCGTAGACCTCTATGACTCTAAAACATCTCCTGTTTTCAGCAGCAATGTAAATTGCTGTGAGGTTAAATTCTGATGAGTGCAAGGAAAAAAACTTCTTCAAAAAGAAAGTTATTTTTCTGCAGTGTGAAATATTGTTGGAGTTTGAAATCTGGCATTCTCGTATTTGCCCTGAAAAGTACAAAAGAAAATCTTTGACAAAACAAGTCTTGCTTCCAGTGGTGATATCAACTGTGAGGGACTGAAATCTAGCATTTGATCCGATGAGTACAAAACAAAGAATTCTACAAAAAAAAGTGTTCTTTCTCAGCAGTGATGTGAATTATTAGGAGTTTCAATTCTGGCATTCGTCCTGATAAGTGGAAAACAGAAAAGCTTTGACAAAACCTGTCCTGTTTCCAGCAGCGGTATGAATTGTTTTGAGATTCAAATCTGCCATTCTTGCATTCTTGGCCTGGTGAGTGCATGTGGAAAAACTTTGACAAAAAAAAAGACTTCAACAAAAACATATCCTGTTTTCAACACTGGTATAAATTGTTGTTTGAGATCCAAATCTGGCATCCTTGCATTTGCTCTGATGAGTTCATGGAAAGCTTCAACAAAACATGTTATGCAAATTTTTTTAAGCTTGAAATTTGTCATTCTCACATTTGTCCTGATGAGTACATGAGGAAAAGCTTCCACAAAACATGTATTTTTTTCTAGCAGCAGTGTGAATCATGGTAAGAGATTAAAATCTGAGATGTGCTGATGAATGCAAAACAGAAAAACTTCGACAAAATTCAGCACTGGTATAAACTGTTGTTAGAGATTGGAATTTGGCATTCTTGCATTGCTCTGATGAGTACAAAAAGAAAAACTTCAACAAAACACATTAGGCGGCATAATTTTTTTTTTGAGATTGAAATCTGCCATTCTTGCGTACGCCCTGATCAGTGCATGAGGAAAAACTTCGACAAAAAGAGTTTTTTTTTTCCCCAAGCAGTGGTGCGAAGCGAGGGAGGTCAAATTCTGACGTTCTCTCCAACGAACGCAAAATGGAAAAGCTTCGATAACTCAAAAGAAAAGTTTTGTTTCCGGGAACGGTGCGAATTGTTGCTGGGGAGTTGGAAATCTGGCACTGTCGTCATCCACACTTCCAGCGACACGAGACAACACCCGCTGCCCCCCACCGAAATTGACGGGAAAAAGAACAATTCCAAAGATAACTAAAATATTATATTTCAAAACCAAATAGTAATGCTATTTTTAAGAATGTGCGCGCATTGTCTTGCACAGAATCACCTTGTTACAAGAACCACATCATTCAGGCAAGAACGCAGATGCCTCTGCTATAATTTTTAACCGCAGATTAAGGCGAGCCAGAAGTACAGTCCACTGATGCCCCTCTTTAGGGTCTGTTTGTAGTGCTTTTAAACGAATTTTCCCTTAAATATATAAACAGGCCTTTCAAAATTGCTTTGACGTGATTGACAGGGCGCTGGTCAATTTGGGCTGATTTCTTTCTTCAAAAGAAGTCGCAGGTTTTGCAGCATTGTGGGGGGGGTTGGAAAGGGGAAGAATTGGGAGGAGGAGGAGGTGGAGGTTGGGGTTGGGGGGGGCGGCTTACGACAACCACAATTGACATCTGTCCCTGAGGGAGGGCGGTGTTTGAAAAAAGATTATGGTGAAGATTCAGCCCCGGTTTGAGATACATTTCACAGGGATCTTTCACCGACCCAGTCTGAAGGTAAGGAGGGGAGGGATTCCCCACCCCCTCTCAAATTCCCGCGCGCACCCTCGTCAGAGAGGCCAGCCGCCACAGGCACACGGATACCGGCATCCTCCCTCGGAGAACTCCAGGGGAAACAAAGCGTGCCTACACTAAGGAATTATTTACAAGTGTCACGTGTAGCTTATACATGGATGGCACAGTAGGGTGGCACTGCTGCCTCACGGCGCCAGCGACCCGGGTTCGATTCCCAGCCTCGGGTCACTGTCTGCGCGGAGTCTGCACGTTCTCCCCGTGTCTGCGTGGGTTTCCCTCCCACAGTCCGGAAGACGTGTCGGTTACGGTGCGTTGGGCCATGCTAAGTTTTTCCCTTGGTGTAACCCGAACAGACACCGGAGTGTGGCGACTAGGGGATTTTCACAGTAACTTCACTGCAGTGTTAATGAAGTTTACTTACCAGGGTCACAAGTCAGCTTACATTAACACTGCAATGAAGTTACTGTGAAAATCTCCCATTTGCCTCACTCCTGTTCGGGCTACACCGAGGGAGGATTTAGCATGGCCACTGCACCCTAACCAGCACCTCTTTGAATACTAACAGGCAATTTAGCACGGCCAATCCACCCTAACCTGCACACCTTTGGATACTAAGGGACAATTTAGCACGGCCAATCCACCCTAACCTGCACACCTTTGGATACTAAGGGACAATTTAGCATGGCCAATCCACCCTAACCTGCACACCTTTGGATACTAAGGGACAATTTAGCACGGCCAATCCACCCTAACCTGCACATCTTTGGATACTAAGGGATAATTTATCATGACCAATCCACCCTAACCTACAAATCTTTGGACACTAAGGGACAATTTAGCATAGCCAATCTACCTAGCCCACACATCTTTGGACTGTGAGAAGAAGCCAGAGCACCCAGAGGAAACCCACGCAGACACGGGGAGAATATGCAGACTCTGCACAAAAATTCCGAGGCTGGGAATCGAACCTGCGTCCCTCGCGCTGCGAGGCAGCAGTGCTAACCATCGAGCCGCCCGTACGATGGTCTGCACCCCCTTGGGGCTGGCTCCCCGATTGCTGGAGGGGGATGCGGGTGACAAAGCGCAGACAAGTGCAAACGGTGGGCTTTCTGCCAGGCACGCGTGGAGATGACATGGCACCTGGAGGTCCCAAGGCAGCTGAACCGGGACGCCGTGGAGAAGGGTGGGGGGGGGGGGAGGGGGGTACAATTTGGAGGACTTTAGTTCAAGCTCTCCCACCACTGCACCCTCTTTATTTGGAGGGGAAGGGGGAGGGGGGGTAGGAATCCCCCTTCCTTTCGTACCCCTCCCCCCTCGCCCCAGAGATAGGCTAACAGAGACCAGGCACCCACCCCTCTACTCCGCCCTGCGAAACAAAGTAAGATGAGACAAGAGAGTCCCCTTCAAAATAAATTACTACAAAAGGAATAGGCTTTGAGGCCCATCGAAGCAGAGTCACTCTGGCGTCACAGTCCCCGCTTATAAACGGGAAGATGTTCAAAAATTTTAAAAAAATTAACACCCAGACGCTCATCGGAATATTGCACAACGATCAGAATCTGAAATCAAAATTTGCATTCTGTGCTCAGTAGTAGGTACCCCGCTCCCTACCTCACTCCCGAGGTGGGACGGGGGGGCAGTTCGCTCGCTCCTCCTCCCTCTCCCCTTGGCCGGACCAGCTAGCTGCTCGAGGTAACTCGACCTTCATCCCAGACGGGCAGGAGGTAATCTCTGTCCGGATGGGGTGGGGAGAGGGAGGGGGGGGACGAGGAGGGGTCTTTAATCTTCCACTGGTGGCCGCAGTGCGGAATACACCAGGACATGTGGGTCCAGCTCCTGCTTACCTGAAACACAATTTTAAAAAAAAAGGGGGGTTAACGGAGAGGCTGAGAGCTCAGTGCAGGTAAATCTTCAGGGCTACAAATCCAACTCCCTCCCCCCCTTACCCTGACTTCTTATCTTCCCATCTCCCCTTTACCTGTCCCAGTCTCCACAGAGAGAGAGAGAGAGAGACACGCATGCACACATACAGCACCAGGGAAAGACACACACACACAGACACACGCAGCACCAGAGAGGGAGAGAGAGAGAGAGAGACAGCACCAGAGAAAGAGAGAGGCACACATGCACACACACACAGAGACACACGCAGCACCAGAGAGAGAGAGAAAGAGAGAGACAGCACCAGAGAGAGAGAGAGACACGCATGCACACACAGACACACGCAGCACCAGAGAGGGAGAGAGAGAGAGAGAGAGAGAGAGAGAGAGAGACAGCACCAGAGAGAGAGAGAGACACGCATGCACACACACACAGAGACACACGCAGCACCAGAGAGGGAGAGAGAGAGAGAGAGACAGCACCAGAGAGAGAGAGAGACAGCACCAGAGAGAGAGAGAGAGAGACAGCACCAGAGAGAGAGACACGCATGCACACACACACAGAGACACACGCAGCACCAGAGAGAGAGAGAGAGAGAGGCGGCACCAGAGAGAGAGAGAGACACGCATGCACACACACACAGCACCACAGACAGAGAGAGAGAGACAGATGCACACACATACAGCGCCACAGAGAGAGAGAGAGAGAGAGAGAGATGCACGCGCACACACGTACAGCCCAGAGAGATATACACACACAGCACCATAGAGAAAGAGGGAGTGCGACAGACAGACAGAGCCAAAGAGAGGGATGGAAAGACACACTCACACACACACAGCCAGAGAGGCCCAGAGCAAGAAAGACTGAGAATGGAAATCACTTTGGTAAAAATCCCAGTGACAAAACCCCTCGGGCTCCTGGGCACGACCTTCGCGGGTACTTACAGGTGACACACCGCCAGATATTCCTCACCGACCCTCCCGCTGTCACAAAAGCCCAGGCTCCCATGGCGAACGTGATGCCATAAATCGGAAGAAGGCTCCCCTCATACCAGGGATTTAAGAATGTCTGGAAGTTGGGGAGGGGAGAAAGAGAGCAGAAAGATTAGACGTGGGGGCAGCAAGTCACAGGTCAGAGGCGCAGGAGGACAGATGAAACGGGTGTAGACTGGCTACCGTCCTCACCCAGGCCAGCCTGCCCACCAGGCCGCACGCCTTGCCTGAGGGGCGGTGGTGGGGAGGGGGAAAAGAGGTGCCATCCCTGGCTATACTCGAGAAGGAGGGGGGGCAGACTCCTTCCTACGCAGCCCCCGAGCCCCAGGGATCCCCGCCCACCTCCCCCCGTTCACCAGCAACAGAGAACTACCGAAAGCATCGCCACAATTTACACACAGCAAGATCCCACAGTGACAGTGAGTGGAATTCAGCGATGGTCAGTGGTAATCCCCAGGATGTTGATAGTGGGGGGGGGGATTCAGTGATGGTCAAAGGCAACCCCCAGGATGTTGATAGTGGGGGGGGATTCAGCGATGGTCAATGGTAACCCCCAGGATGTTGATAGTGGGGAGGGTGGTCAATGATGGTCAATGCCTGGCATTTGTGTGGCATGAACATTACTTGCTGTGTATACCCGTCATGTTGTCTCCAAGGGTACGAGGCCACCTCCCAGCATCTGGGAGCCTCACCGGCCTCTGAAGCAGCCAGAATTACCAAGACACGGAAGGGGGGGGTGGGGAGGAAACATGTCACTATCATACACTAAGAGCTGGGAAAACAATGGCCAGAAATCTCCGGCAATTCCATTCCCGCTGGCAGTGCACCCCTGGAGGGTGGCATGAGGGGGAGTTCCCACCAGAGGCGGGTCTGGAGAATCCTGCTGTTTGCAAATGACACGCCACCTCCTGATGGCAGGAAACATGGATGAGAGGCCAGAGAATCTCTCTCATCAACTCTGCGGCTGACTGGACACTAAGGGACAATTTAGCATGACCAATCCCTCTAACCTGCACATCTTTGGACACTAAGGGACAATTTAGCACGACCAATCCCTCTAACCTGCACATCTTTGGACACTAAGGGACAATTTAGCATGACCAATCCACCCTAACCTGCACATCTTTGGACACTAAGGGGCAATCTAGCACGGCCAATCTACCCCACACTAAGCCTGTTGAGTGATCTGCCCATCTGGGGTGGGCCTTACCATGGTGGTCTGGACACCAGAGCGAGTGGAAGAGCACTCGCCATGTCCCAAGTCTGGGCTATTTGACTGCAGAGTGCATCACATTCTGTTTTCAGGATTCCGGCCTCACTGTTCCATGGAATCCTCAGTGTTTACACTCACAGGTGGAAGAGGTTGGGGGGGGGGAAAAACGGGCAGGTAATTACACTCACCAGGCCTGACGTCAGCGCGTGACTCAGAACGACGATGGCCAAGGCCAGCCACTTCCGCTTCTCGCAGGCATCGAAGAAGACAACCCCCCAGAACGTGTGCAAGAGAACGAGAGCCATGGTGAGGAAGGCTGCGGAGAGATAGCAATCACCCTCAGTTACACTGCGCACGAAAGAGAGGGGCGGAACAGTGGCACAGCGGGTTAATACTGCTGCCTCACAAGCGCCAGGGACCCGGGTTCGATTCACGGCTTGGATCACTTTGTGTGGAGTCTACACGTTCTCCCCATGACTGTGTGGGTTCCCTCCGGGTGCTCCGGTTTCCCCCCCACAGTCCGAAAGATGTGCAGGTTAGGGTGGATTGGCCATGCTAAATTGCCTCTTAGTGTCCATGGAAGGGTGTGTTTCTGCTTGAGTCGTCCGTGTTTTGGGTGCAGTTCAGGGGCACGGGGTGAATGATTGAGATGCAGGGAAAACATTAACTAGTTATACTGAGTCCCTTAGAGACGCAGGGCGAAAACATTAACCAGTTGTACAAGATGTGTGGATTGGCCGTGCTAAATTGTCCCCGAGTGTCCAAAGATATGTAGGTTATGTGGATTGGCCATGTTAAATTGTCCCTTACTGTCCAAAGATGTGCAGGTTAGGGTGGATTGGAAGGTGTTAGGTTACGGGCATAGATGCTGGGTGGGATGCTCTGTTGGAGTGTCGGTACGGAGCTGATGGGCCGAACGGCCTCCTTCTACACTGCGGGCACTCAATGATTCACTCGAAGAGGGGGGGGTTGCGTTTACAGTGGCGATGGTCAGAAGTATGACCATCTCTTTAAGTGTGGGCTCCGGGTGTTCGGAACTGTCCAGGGTGGCTCAGTGAGGGGGTGAGGAGGAGGAGGAGGAGAAGGAGGAGGAGGAGATAGAGGGGAGATGGGGGGCCACCCTGTCCCCAAGGAGGAAGGTCGAGCCTCCTGCAGAGGTCAGGACTCCTGCAGAGGTCAGGGCATCGCATAGTAGGCTGGCAGCACATCGCAGAGGGGACGCTGCAGTGCAGGACGGCGCAGAGGGGAAACGCTCCCCTAGCTCCCACCCCCCCCCCCAACCCACTTCCCCCACCCCCCCAGCCATACCCACCTGAGGTAAGGAAGAAATAGGGTGATCCTCCATGAATCCCCACCACGCCCGGCCCCAGAGAGTCCGACAGGACGTTGATGACCGAGAACGCTCCGCTGATGACACCGAAGGCCAGTCCGGAAACTGGGAAAAAGAGGGAGGGAGAGGTGGGTGAATGCGAGGGCTCGACAGGCACGTGGCTCAGGACACACAGCCTCCCCCACCCCACTCCCGACTGCGCGGGGATCGTGACAGGATTGGCACTGCAGAATCTGGCCATTTGGCCCCAGTCCATTCAAGCCACGACCTTAGCCCCTCATCGGCTGCGCTTCCCTGGAGAAGCAGGGAGGAAACATTATCCAATCGGCTTGGCTTCCCTGGAGCTGCTGTTCCGTCAAGCTTTCCACGGATATTGTGTCCTAACTGCTGGAGCCGATTTCCCTTGGAAAGAGAGAGGGACCCGAGTGGGGCGCACAGGATTACTGGGGGGTGCACAGGGTTACTACAGAGAGCGTAGGGCAGACGGGAAGGCAATTGCCCCCCACTCCTCTACTAATACTAGAGGGGTCAGGAATGGGGAAGGAGAGATTCAAGGTTAAATAGCAGGATACTTAGAGGGGAACTGACAAGAACATTTTTCACCCAGAGGGTGGTGGGACTCATGGGAGCGAGTCCCACATCCTCCCCCCCCCCCCCCACCCCCCCATACCCACCTCCCGTGGAGCGAGTGCCACATTTTCCATCCGCCATTCCCATCCCCATGGGGAACAAGTCCCACATTCTCCACCCCCGTGGGAGCGAGTGCTATGTTCTCCCCCCCCACTCCCCCGTGGGGAGCGAGTCCCACATCCTCCCCCCACTGCCCTCCTTTGGGACGAGTGCCACATTCTTCCCTCCACTCACCCTGCGGGGAGCGAGTCCCACTTTCTCCCCCCCCCCCCCCCCCTCCCCCCGGGGAATGAGTCCCACATTCTCCCGCACTTCCTGAATAAAAACGTTTCTCCTCAATTCCTGGTTGAGTCAACTCACTATACCCTCCGTCTTACTGAGAGGTTGAGAGAGATGATTCGTTCATAGCTGAATTTAAGTCTTAAAGGAAAGTCTCATCTCAATCGCAAAGTTACCAACAGAACACAACGGAGACAGCAAAACAAGACAGAGATTCAAAGAAGGCAGAAGATTCATAAAGCCACAAAAACCCAGTTATATATTTTTTGATAGTGAGGAAATTCTATTTTTTATGGCTAATGAATGAGTCTTGTATTCATTTAAAAAGCATTCCATTAGAATAGCGTTTTGTCGATATCCTCTTTTCTTAGAAGTGGGATGGGTGTGAAGGACGGGCTTGGAAATCAAGGATGAGAATCTTTGAACGGAACCGTTGCGGGACTGGAAGCCTACGCGGAGATAACAAATGCCACGGCAATTCACAACAAAACAGATTGGGATTCAACAACGGTTCACTTCCTTGCCGTGGTTTCTACGCAATGGGTTGTGGAGGGTATTTTCTTTACCGTATGCCATCTGTCCGATCGATATGGGCGATTTCCCATCTTCACTTATGGCTGCAAGGCCCTGGTCAGCTTTCCTACACATACAAGAGATAGAACATTACAGAGTGCTTGTCCTGCTAGATGTGGGAACTGAAACACGACCAGTTGCCCCCACTTCCAAGTCGCTAAATTCTCCCTCACACGGGGAGCTCGATACAGCAGATCCTTTTGGTTTTCTGCTGGGTGGCACTATCGAGAGGGAAGGGCATTTGGGGAGGGGCAAGAACCCCCCCACCCCCTATTTCAAAGTGGATGTATAACCGTTGTACAACCCTCGCGCAAGCCAAACTGGGGCAGCTTTTTCAGCCGGACAGGAACGTGCAGGATGGGCCGAACGGCCTCTCCCCGATCACCCAAAAAAAAAAGAAAGTTGTCTGGGGGGCTGCAGATAGACGGTTTGTGGGAGCTTTCTACGCGCAGATTGACTCCCTTCCCTCCCTCCACCTTCCTAGATTCCCCTCCCCGTCCTTGCAACCCTGCACCCCCTCCCCTAGCTCTAGATATAAGAAGGAGGGGTATATGGAAACTTTGGACCCAGCTGAAACTACGCAAATGAATGAACGAACGAGTGAATTAACCAGGCTGCAACACCAGGCAAAGACTGGAAAGCAAGAGTAGCCGGCGCGTTCGGGTTAACAGTATAACAACTTTGGGAGATTATTATAGTATTAGGATTGCTACTTGCTTGTTGCGAATGAGTACGTAATCGCGCGTGTAACTTTGCGTTGTCGTGACTGTAAATTTGATAGGATTGGAGGGTAATCTATTTTACAAAGCTCATATACGCTGACACGGGAATCAGGCTGTATGTTAGCACAAAATCGATAGAAGCCCTATTTGTAGCTGCCCCTGGGAGGACCTCTCATGACTATATGTTCAGTAGGATGGATGTGGAGGCTATCGAAAGGGTGCAGAGGAGATTTACAAGGATGCTGCCTGGATTGGGAGGCAGGCCTTATGAAGATAGGTTGAGGGAGCTGGGGCTCTTCTCCCTGGAGAGACTAAGGTCGAGAGGCGACCTGATAGAGGTTTATAAAACGTTGAGAGGAATAGATAGGGTGGATTCTCGGAGGCTATTTTCTGGGGCTGAAATGGGGCTGACGAGGACACAGATTTAAGGTGCAGGGAAGCAAGTACAGAGGAGATGTTAGGGGTAAGTTTTTCATTCAGAAGGTGGTGAGTGAGTGGAATCGGCTGCCGTTGGAGTTGGTAGAGGCGAACTCGCTGGAGTCTTTTAAAAGACTTCTGGATGAGTACACGGGATCTAATGGGATTGGGGGTTATAGATAGGTCTATGGCTTGGTAGGTATAGGTATGATCGGCGCAACTTGTGGGCCGAAGGGCCTGTTTGTACTGTAGTGTTCTATGTTCTAGATATACCCTGTAAGGGACAAACTGGCAAATATGAAAAGGGGAGATGCGTGGGTCTTGAAAACCCCACACATCCTGCGTGCAGGAGGGTTCACAACACTAAGTTAAAGTCTCCACTCACCTGACGAAGGGTCAGCAAACCGTTGGTTCATTTGGTAGCAAAAGCCACTAGGCTTTCGGGGTCTCTGACCCTTTATCAGGTAAGTGGAGACTTTAACCTGGTGTCGCGAGACTCCTTACTGTTTTATCTCAGTCCAACACCGGCATCTTCTCAGCAGGGGAAGGGTTCCAAAAGGTGGGAGGAAATGCTTGTTCAGATACCGTGAGATATCCGCTTTGTTTTCCGGGACGGAGAATGGGGGACGTGCCTGTGCCTTTGATCCCCAGGAACGATTCCCGCGTGCAAACACTGTCGGGTTAATAAGGGATAGTTTACTCGCACTTGTGACGAACAGAAACGTCTAAGCCTAAAGGCAGCTTCAGTTGTGGACCACGCAATGGGACTCACGTGAGCTCAGCCCCAAAATGGACATAGCCGTTTAACACTTAGCAGGTATCCAATGGGGAGTCAAGGAAACCGAACAATCAGCAACATGAACAAACTCGTAATCCAGAGGCCAAGAGGAGAAAGGTGTTCCTCGTCAATGGTACTTACACAACAGGAACACCAAACTGTTTTGTAGCAGGAACAATTGGACCACTGGCTGTTCCGTGCCCTTAGAAGGGATAATATACAGAGGAGAATAGTAACCTAGGCTGTTAGCAAAGAATTCTGCGCCACAACGGGGTCCTCACTGGGATACAGGTTCCTTGGAACCTCATCTTTGGGAGAAGTGGGACAGTAGGAGTGTAAAGAATAGGAATCTTATTGTTTGTAGACTAACAGTCCTGGGAAACGGCACTTCATGATCATCAGCCTTGGGAGTCCCTGGGAAGTGTGTAAATAGATGATGATATTGATGTACTTGTTTTAATCCTACAGGTGCTTTGGTCCGCCTTGTTGTCTAACAAGGGACGTACACGTGATGGGTCGTGAGAGGGTTGCTCTTGGATTTTTTTTCGAGAATATCCTAGTGCTTCACGTCGTTAGTGTACGCTTGACCTGGACCATTTGATGGGCAACACGACAGCTCAGTGACTATCGCTGTGCTGTGCAGACACATGGATTTGGGCGTGTGTCTCTGTGGGAGTTTGCGCATTCTCCCCGTGCTTGCGTGGGCTTTCGCCGGGTGCTCCGGTTTCCTCCCACATCCCAAAGATGTGCTCTTAGGCTGACTGGGGAGAATTTGTTTTGCCAAATTGTCTCAAATTTGGTTTTTAATCCATAGATCTATAAACACAGACAGGGATTGCGGGTAGAGGTGGGAACACCACGGTGGCGGCGCGGGGCCGGTTGGGCCGAAGGGCCTGTTTCCCCCGTGCTGTTTTGTTGTGTGTTCAAAAGCACTGGAGTGAAGAAATGACATTCTAGGCACAGCAGATACGAAAGGCAGTGAGCTACCAGTTAGCACAACAAGTGGGGGGGGGGGGGGGGGGAATAAATGCGTAACCCATGTCCCTACAACGTTGCTCAAGTCATCAACAGCATCAGAGAACAACTTGGAAAGGGATTCAGGAACAGCTCCTTCCCTGCTGCTGTCAGACTTTTGAATGGACCTACCTCGCATTGAGTTAATCTCTCTCTACGCCCCTAGCTGTGACTGTAACACTACATTCTGCACCCCAGGATGGTTTGAGTTATAAGGAGAGACTGAACAGACTGTGATTTTTTTTTTTTCTCCGAAGCATAGGAAGCTGAGGGATGACCTTTTATAGAGAGGTCTATAAAACAAAAGGGCACAGGTCGGCTAGAGAGACGATATCTTTTCCCCACAGGTAGGGGAGTCTAAAAGTAGACGGCGTAGGTTTAAGGTGAGAGGGGGGAGATACAAAAGTATTTAGAGGGACAGTTTCTTCACACGCAGAGGGTGGTGAGTGTCTGGAACGAGCTGCCAGAAGTGGTAATAGAGGCGGGTACAATTTTGTCTTTTAAAAAGAATTTAGATAATTACACGGGTACGGTGGGTATAAAGGAAATTGGGCCAAACGCGGGCAATTGGGATTAGCTTAGGTGTTTATTAAAAAAAGGGGTAGCACGGACAAGTTGGGCCGGAGGGCCTGTTTCTATGCTGTAAACCTCTACGAAGACTCTGTTTCCTTCTCCATGAACGGTGTGCTTTGTCCGTCTAGCGTACAAAAAAAAACAGTACTTCTCACTGTATCCCAATACACGGGACAATAATAAATCAAATTAAAAAAGCAGAAGATTGGGGATGAGAAAGATATCAGCCATGATCCAATGGCGGAGTAGACCCAATGGGCCTCGTGACTTAATTCTGCTCCTGTGTTTTGTGGTCTTACGACGCGAGATAGAGGAGAGTAACTGCGGTGTTGTAACAAAAGTGGGCGCGCTTGAGGTCTCCGAGCAGCTGGGTGAAGTGGGACTTGTCTTTCTCCTTCTCTGCCCCGCCACTGCCGTCCCCCTCGCCTCCTGGGTCAACCCCAGCACCGAGACGCCAGCTTACTTGAGCAGCTTGTAGTAGGCGAAGCGGAAGACCTCCTGCAGCAGGACGGAGACCCCGGCCCCCATCATCAGCAGCCCTTGCTGTACCCGGGAGTCCTCCTTGTCGCTGAGCTGGACCGCCACAAACCAGAGGAGCGAGGAGAGGAGGAGAGACACCAGCCAGAAGAAGGAACTGCGAGGAGACAGAGAGAGAGAGGGGTAAAGGTCACAGAATCCATACAGGGCAGAAGGAGACCCCTCAAGTCTGCACCAACCAACCAAGGCCCTATCCCCATAACCCCACACATGTACACTAGTTAGTCCCCCTGACACTAAGGGGCAATTTAACATAGCCAGTTCCCCGACCCTGCACATCTTTAGATATTAAGGGGCAATTTAGCACGGCCAATCCACCTAACCTGCACATCTTTGGACACTAAGGGACACTTTAGCATGGCCAATCCACCCAACCTCCACATCTTTGGCTACTAAGAAGCAATTTAGCATGGCCAATCCACCTAATCGGCACATCTTTGGATACTAAGGAGCAATTTAGCACGGCCAATCCACCCTAACCTACACATCTTTGGACACTAAGGGACAATTTAGCACGGCCAATCCACCCTAACCTACACATCTTTGGACACTAAGGGACAATTTAGCACGGCCAATCCACCCTAACCTACACATCTTTGGATACTAAGGGACAATTTAGCACGGCCAATCCACCCTAACCTACACATCTTTGGATACTAAGGGACAATTTAGCACGGCCAATCCACCCTAACCTACACATCTTTGGACACTAAGAGGCCATTTAGCACAGCCAATCCATCTAACTCGCACATCTTTAGATGTTAAGGGACAACTTAGCATGGCCAATCCACCTGTCCCGCACATTGTTGGACTGGGAGAGGAAACAGAAGCACCCAGAGGAAACCCACATAGATGTGGGGAGAATGTGCAGACTCCGTGTAGACAGTGACCCGAGCCGGGAATCAAACCCGCATTACTGGCGCTGTGAGGCAGCAGCACTAACCCACTGTTCCAACCCTGCTGCGGGTAACCATTTTCCAGAGAAGCCACACTGAGTTGCAGAGGGATGGTGGTTGCAAAATGACGGTCCCTGCAGCTGAATAGCTCACTTGTACTTCTCTAAGAATTCTCAGCCATGCTCGCATTTCCACAGCGCGTTTCACATCCCCCCCCACAACAGCGGTGCTTTACCAGTGCGAAAATGCTTTTCTCCCCCTTTTTAAATGCGTTCATGGTTGCGTGACTTGGGACATACGGTGGCTATTTTGCGCACAGCAAGATCCCAATAATGGTGACATCGATCCCAGGCCATCCAATATCTTTTAAAAGAATAAACCGAAGCGTCAACAATTGTGGGATAAATATCAGCACCGGAGTGGAGGTTACAGAGATAGGGAGGGGGTGTAGGGAGCTGGAGGAGGTTACAGAGATAGGGAGGGGGGTGTAGGGGGCCGGAGGAGGTTACAGAGATAGGAGGGGGGGTGTAGGGGGCTGGAGGAGATTACAGAGATAGGGAGGGGGTTGTTAGGGGGGCTGGAGGGGGTTACAGAGATAGGAGGGGGTGTAGGGGGCTGGGGAGGTTACATAGATGGGAGGGGTGTAGGCATAGATAGGGAGGGGGTGTAGGGGCTGGAGGAGGTTACAGAGATAGGGAGGGGTGTAGGGGCTGGAGGGGGTTACAGAGATAGGGAGGGGGTGTAGGGGGCTGGAGGAGGTTACAGAGATAGGGAGGGGGTGTAGGGGGTGGAGGAGGTTACAGAGATAGGGAGGGGGTGTAGGGGGCTGGAGGAGGTTACAGAGATAGGGAGGGGGGTGTAGGGGGCTGGAGGAGGTTACAGAGATAGGGAGGGGTGTAGGGGGCTGGAGGAGGTTACAGAGATAGGGAGGGGGTGTAGGGGGGCTGGAGGAGGGGACAGAGTGTAGGGATAGGGAGGGGTGTAGGGGGCGGAGGAGGTTACAGAGATAGGGAGGGGTGTAGGGGGGTGGAGGAGGTCCCAGAGATGTGGGAGGGTGGGGGATTCCTGAGATAAGGAGGGGGGGGTGTAGGGGGCTGATGGATTACAGTGATAGGGATAGGGAGGGGGGGTGTAGGGGGCTGGAGGATACAGAGATAGGGGGTGTATGGGGAGGTTACAGAGAGGTTACAGAGATAGGGAGGGGGTGTAGGGAGGGGGCTGTGTAGGGGGCATAGGGAGGGGGTGTAGGGGGCTGGAGGAGGTTAGAGGAGGAGGGGTGTAGGGGGCTGGAGGAGGTTACAGAGATAGGGAGGGGGTGTAGGAGGAGGTTACAGAGATAGGGAGGGGGGTAGGGGCTGGAGGAGGTTACAGAGATAGGGAGGGGGTTGTAGGGGGCTGGAGGAGGTTACAGAGGGAGGGGGTGTATGGAGGAGGTTACAGAGATAGGGAGGGGGTGTAGGGGGCTGGAGGAGGTTACAGAGATAGGGAGGGGGTGTAGGGGCTGGAGGAGGTTACAGAGATAGGGAGGGGGTGTAGGGGGCTGCTAGATTGGTTTTTGATTAATAAGGGGACCAGGGGATTATGGGGAAAAGGCAGCAGAATGGGGAATGAGAAAAATATCAGGCACGACTGAGTGGCCTAATTCTGCTCCTATGTCTTACGTAGGGGCATTGGAGGCAGTTCAGAGAGGAGTTCAGTAGATTGATTCCAGAGATGAGGGGATCGTCGGATGAAGAGAGATTGAACAGCTCTCTGGGATTTAAAAGAGCGAGGAGGGATCGAATTAAGATTTACAAGATGATAAAAGGTCTGGATAAAGTAGACGGGGAGCAGACGCTTCGTCTTGTGGGACATTCTGGAATCAGGGATCTCAGGATAAGGGGCAGCAAATTTAAAACGGAGTTGGAGGGGAAACTCCTTCTCCCAAAGGGTTGTGAGTCTGTGGAATTCACTGCCCCAAAGTACGGCGGATGCCGGGAGTACATTTAAGGAAGGAGTTAGACAGATTTTTAATTGGGAATGGGGGTGAAAGGTGACGGGGACGGGGGAGCAGGCAGGAAAGTGGGGACGGGGGAGCATATCAGCTACAATCGAATCTTACGAACTTGATGTCGCCTCTTTGTAGGGGGGGGTTTGGTGATTGAGGGAGGCGTGTGAATGAGATTTTAAAACCCACTTGTGGTACTTTCTCGAGAAAGGAACAGTAAGTCAAAAAGGTAAGTAAAGAGCAGGACGCTAGTTCTCCAGCCAACGGAGAGTGGAAACCGGAACGTAATCACGGCGTCAGCACACAGTAACTGACGGAGCCACAGAATCACTTCCACGTTCAGATCAGAGGGACAGAACCCCCCCCCCCCCCCCCAATTCGCTCAGCACTGCCCAACCTTCGAACCCCAAAGCAAACCAGCCTCCCATCCACTGACTCCGTCTCCGCTGCCGGCATAATCAAGGACCTCCCCCCACAACGCAACCCCGGACATCCTCTCTTCCACCTTCTTCCGTCGGGGGAAAAGATGCAAAAAGTCTGAGGTCCCGCACCGACCGACTCAAGAACAGCTTCTTCCCTGCTGCCGTCAGACTTTTGAATGGACCCACCTCGCGTTAAGCTGATCTTTCTCTGCACCTTAGCTATGATTGTAACACTACACTCACTCCTTCTCTATGAATAGTATGCTTTATCTGTAGAGCATGGAAGAAACAATACTTTTCCACTGTATCCCAGTACACGTGATAATAATAAAATCAAATGTACATACTCTATGAACTGTTTGTCTGTATAGCACACAAGAAACAACACTTTTCATTGTATCCCAATACATGTGACAATAATAAATCAAATCTATGTACTCTATGAACAGCATACACAAACAAAAATCAAGTTTCTCTAACCTCTCCTCGCAGCTAAAGCCCTTCATACCAGGCAGCATCTTGGTAAATCTTTTCTGTACCCTCTCCAAATCCTTCTGGTAGTATGGCAACCAGAATTGAACACTATATTCCAAGTGCGGCCTAACTAAGGTTCTATAAAGCTCCAACAAGACTTGCCTCTTTGTAAGCTCAGTGCCCCGATGAAGGCAAGCATTGCCGCATGCTTCTTGACTACCTTCTCCACCTGCCACTTTCAGTGGCCTGTGTGTGCCCGTACACCCAGATCCCTATCAATACTCTTTGGGTACCCTGTACCCGAACAGGCGCTGGACTGTGGCGACTAAGGGGATTTTCAGTAACTTCATTGCAGTGTTGATGTCAGCTGACTGAGGACACTAATAAATGAACTTAAACCTCAAAGGGAGGAACAGAGAACAAAACAGCACGGGGGAAACAGGCCCTTCGGCCCAACGAGCCCACGCCGCCACCCCGATGTTCCCACCTCTACCCGTAATCCCTGTCCATGTTTATAGATCTATGGATTAAAAACCAAATTTGAGACAATTTAGGGAGAATTTCTTCTGCCAATTAGTCTAAGAGCACATTTTTGGGATGTGGGAGGAAACCGGAGCTCCCGGAGAAAACCCACGCAACCACGGGGAGAATGCTCAAACTCCCACGGACACAGGCCCCAAATCCATGTATCTGCACAGCACAGCGATAGTCACTGAGCTGTCGTGTTGCCCATCGAATGGTCCAGGTTAAGCGTACACTAACAACGTGAAGCACTAGGATACTCTTGAAAAAAATCCAAGAGCAGCCCTCTCACGACCCATCGTGTGTACGCCCCTTGTTAGACAACAAGGTGGACCAAAGCACCTGTAGGATAAAAACAAGTACATCAATATCATCATCTATGGACAGCATGGCCTCTGAACCGGGACTGGCAGTGGAGCAGAGGGAGGGAGAACCATCCAACCATAGAATCCCTACAATGCAGAAGGAGGCCGTTCAGCCCATCTAGTCTGCCCCAACAACCGACCCCGTCTTCCTCCCCAAACCACGAGCTAGGGTGAGGAGTCAGTGTAACACGAACCACAAAGCGGTTCGAGCCACAGCTTTGGCCAAGCTGGGTGATGCCCCACCCAGTCGAATTGCCCACCGATGAGGGTGGGGGGAGGAGGGGTTGGATGGGGTAGCTGGAACCCCTTTTCTTCTGCCATTCCAACCCTCCACTCCATGGGAGAGTGAGTGTTGCGTTAAGAGTGGTTGAAAGGGGAGGAAATAATCTTTTTTTAAATTTTCTGTCGGCCAAATTTGAGGAGCCCTTGCCTTTAAATCCCGCCGCGGAGGAGTGGGTGACTTTAATGATTGACAGCAGCCCTTCTGAGCAGGGGACGATGGGAAGGCCGGACGCCATTTTGAGAAGGGATTAGGCTGAGAGCAGGTGGAAGACGGAAGCGAAAGCCCGCCATCTTGGGAAGGGAAAAGAGGGGCGAGGCGAACCGAACGAGAGGAAGGACTCACCCGGCGACCAGGATGATCACCCGCAGCGGGTCGGCGGCCACGGTCAGCAGCAGCAGCGCCAACGCCGGCCCGAAGGCGATGAAGGTACAGCCGAAGAAAACCGCCGCGCTCATCCTCCCTTTGCCGCCACCTCCTCCTCCTCACTCGACGCCGCTCTGATTTGAAAGTCCCTCCGCCATCTTCCCCCTCCTCCCTTTCACCACCCCCTTTGGAGGCGTCGACAGGAAGACCGGGGCGGGGGGGGGAAAGAGGCGAGCTGTGATTGACAGGCCAACTGCCAATGGGGCTGCGCCTCCGCCGAAGATGTGACCAATTGCAGAGCGGAAGGCGGGCTCTAGCTGTGATGGACGGTTGGCTCGGCCAATCGTCGTTAGGTGAATGGGCGGAGGCGGTTTCGTAAGTGATTGACGGCCTCCTCCGCCAATACCGGCACAGTGCTCCCGAGCCGGCGGCCGTTTGGCCACCGGGGGCGGGTTATCGATATGATCGACAGTCTCCTCAACCAATAGTCGACAGCTCCCGTTGAGCAAGTGACCAATTGTAGGTCGGGGGCGGGTTCGGGATATGATCGACAGGCTCTTCAGCCAATAGTTGACGTTGGTCGCTCAGGCAGTTGGACAACGGGGTGGGGGGTTCTAGATATGATGGACAGATTCATCAGCCAATGTATTGTCGGCTCACTTGAGGCTGTGACCAATCGGGAACCAGTGGGTGGGTTTTGACAGGTTGACAATCGTCTCATCCCGCTGGCCAATCCAGGGGTAGGGAGTCGGCTTTTATTTGTAATCGACAGGTTTGAGGGCCAATGGGTTGGCGATGGGGGCTGGGCCGGCTATGATTGACACCTTCCTCCACCAATGGGGCTTCTCCAAGCTGTGACCAATCGGAATGCGGGGTTGGGCATAGATTGACAGAGTCGGTGTCCAATGGGTTGGTGATTAAATGCTTGATTCTGGCCAATCAGACGGCGGAGAGGCGGGTTCCAGTTGTGATTGATAGATGCACTGACCAATGGGCCAGCGGTAACGGATAGGAGTCCATGGGAGAGGGGTTAGGGATAGACACGATGGGCTGAATGGCCTCCAATCACGTTTTCATGTGTCCAGATCACGAACAACTTGTCCTGGTCCCCCCATTGCTGACACTATAGTTAAGAAAGCCCCACCAACGCCTCTACTTTCTCAGAAGACTAAGGAAATTTGACATGTCCGCTACGACTCTCACCAACTTTTACAGATGCCCCATAGAAAGCATTCTTTCTGGTTCTGTATCACAGCTCGGTCTGGGCTCCTGCTCTGCCCAAGACCCCGAGGAACTACAAAAGGGATTGTGAATGTAGCCCCAATCCCATCACACAAACCAGCCTCCCATCCACTGACTCTGTCTACACTTCCCGCTGCCTCGGGGGAAAAGCGGCCGGCATAATCAAGGACCCCCCCACACACCCCGGACATTCTCTCTTCCATCGGGGAAAAAGATATCAAAGTCTGAGGTTATGTACCGACTGACTCAAGAATAGCTTTTTCCCTGCTGCTGTTAGATTTTTGAATGGACCTCCCTCGCATTAGAACATAGAACATAGAACAATACAGCACAGAACAGGCCCTTCGGCCTTCGATGTTGTGCCGACCAAAATAAAAAGCAATGCCCCTCCTAACTAAACCATTCCCTTCTCATCCATATACTTATCAACTCACCTCTTAAACGCCACCAAACTTGGCGCATCCACAACAGCTGCAGGCAGGGCATTCCACTCCCTAATCACTCTTTGAGTAAAGAACCTACCTCTGATATCCGTCCTATAACTCATACCCCTTAATTTAAAGCTGTGTCCGCTCGTGCTAGCTTTCTCCATCCTAGGAAAAAGGCTATCACTGTCCACCCTATCTAAACCTCTAATCATCTTATTTGCTTCAATAAGATCCCCTCTTAGCCGCCTCCTTTCTAACGAAAACAACCTCAAATCCTTCAACCTCTCTTCATAGGACCTGCCCTCCATACCAGGCAACATCCTGGTAAACCTCCTCTGTACCCTCTCCGATGCCTCCACATCTTTCTTATAATGTGGCGACCAGAACTGCACACAATACTCCAAGTGCGGCCGCACTAGAGTTTTGTACAGCTGCAACATGATGCTGCGGCTCCTAAAATCAATCCCCCTACCAATAAAAGCTAAGACTCCATAAGCCTTCTTAACAACTTTATCCACTTGACTGCCTACTTTCAGGGATCTATTGACACATACACCAAGATCCTTCTGTTCCTCAACACTATTAAGAGCCCTACCATTAGCCCTATACTCTACACATTTATTGTTCCTGCCAAAGTGCATTACCTCACACTTTCCACATTAAACTCCATTTGCCACCTCTCGGCCCAGCTCTGCAACTTGTCCAAGTCACTCTGTAAACTAAAACACCCCTCTTCACTATCTACCACACCACCAACTTTAGTATCATCTGCAAATTTACTGATCCAAGTTTACTGATTAAGTTGATCTTTCTCTACACCCCTCGCTGTGACTGAAACACTACATTCTGCACTCCTTTCCTTCTCTGTAAACAGTATCCTTTATCTGTATAATGTGCAAGAAACAATACTTTTCACTGTATCCCAATACATCTTAAGTAAGAAGTCTGACAGCATCGGTTTAAATCCAACCGATTTATTTGATAGTAAACTCTCAAGCTTTCGACTCTGTGGCCTGTTAATAGTCTGTGCTGATATGCGTGCTGTTGGAGATCAGAACACCTCATTCGCCTGACGAAGGCCACAGAGTCGAAAGCTTGCGAGTTTACTATCAAATAAATCAGTTGGATTTAAACTGGTGTTGTCAGACTTCTTACTGTGTTTACCCTAGTCCAACGCCGACATCTCTACATCATTCCAATACATCTGACAATAATAAAACAAGTCTCCTCTCACGATATGGGCAAAATTTTCCGGTCCCTCCTGGCACAGGAATTGTGGCAAAGTGGGGTGGGGGATCGGTTAGCAAACTATGCAAAGGTCTGTTGGGTGGGATTATTTGCTCCCAAGGCGAGCGTGGGCAGAAAATCTATAACCTTTTGTTCTGGACATTCCCAATGAGAGAAATTTGCCCGTCCCTACCCCAGTCTGTCCTATTTGTGTCTCCAGACACCAATCTTCCCCCTCCCACCATCCCAACACATACCAAGTTGATGCTCAACTGCCCCCCCATCCCTCTTAGCGAGGGACTCAGTTCAAGTGGCAATTAGGGATGGGTAACAAACGCTGACCCCCAGATCCCATGAAACCCAGAAGGTAGGAGCAGGAGGAGGCCATTCAGCCCTTCGAGCCTGCTCCCCCATTCATCACCCTTATGGCTGATCATCCAACTCAATAGCCTAATCCTGCTTTCTCTCCATGACCTTTGATCCCATTCACCCCCAAGTGCTATATCCAGCCGTCTCTTCAATTCATTCAATGTTTTGGCATCAACTACTTCCTGTGATAATGAATCCCACAAGCTCACTGCTCTTTGAGGAAGAAATGTCTCCGTCCTAAATGGTCTACCCCGAATCCTCAGACTGTGACCCCCTGGTTCTGGACTCTCCCCACCATCGGAAACATCCTTCCTGCATCTACCCTGTCCGGCCCTGTTAGAAGTTTATACGTCTCTGTGAGATCCACCCTCATCCGTCCAAACGCCATCGAAAACAATCCTAACCTAGTCAATCTTTCCTCGTACATCAGTCCCGAAATCAGCCTGGTAAACCTTCGCTGCATCTCTCGCGAGAGCAAGAACATCCTTCATCAGAAAAGCAGACCAAAACTGCACCCAATACTCTAGGTGTGGCCTCACCAAGGCCCTGTGCAACAACAACATCCCTGCTCCTGTACTCCAAACCTCTCGCAATGAAGGCCAACATGCCATTTGCCTTCATTACCGCCTGCTGCACCCGCATGCTTACCTTCAGTGACTGGTGCACCCAGGTCCCTCTGCGCACTCCCCTTTTCCAATTTACAGCCAAAGTATTTCTTTATTGTCACAAGTCAGCTTACATTAACTCCGCAATGAAGTTACTGTGAAAATCCCCAGGTCGCTACAATCTGGCACCTGTTTGAGTACACGGAGGGAGGATTTAGCACGGCCGATGCAGCCTAACCAGCACGTCTTTTGGACGGGGGGGGGGGGGGGGGGGGAGGAAACCCGTGCAGACATGGGGAGAATGTGCAGCCTCAGTCCTCTGCATTCCCGCCACAGTTCGGACTCCCACCCAATTTGGTGTCGCCCGCAAACTTTAAAAGAACAAGTAAGCATGGCGGGACAGGCTTGATGGGCTGAGTGGGCTACTCCGACCCCCACTTTTTTTTGTGCACTTGGCAGTGCCAATTTCACCAATCTATTTTAAAAATGGACGTTCCTCCTCACTCGTGTTCCAAATGCCACCTCCCCACCCCAACCCAACCCACCTCCCCCACCCACCCCCCCCCACCCTAGACCCTCCAAAACCACACCCCAACCACCCCACACTCCCAATATCCCATCCAACCCACACACCCCAACCTCACCCCCACCCCACACCCCCCATGCACACCACCCCAACCCCACACCCCCCAACCCACCCCACTCCACATCCCCAACCACCCCACCCCAACTCCCCACCCTAGACCCTCCCAACCAACCCCACGCCACATCCCCCAACCCACACCCCACATCCCCCAGCCTAGACCTTCCCAACCCACCCCACACCCCCAAAACCCCACCCATCCCAACCCCACCCACCCCATGCCACTGCTGACGGTCCGCGATTTGATAATCCTGCTTAATAAACATTCGAGTGACAGAGATCCATTCGTTACTGGGTCAAAGTCCACAGCAACCGCAAATCTTTTATTACAACAGTATCATATGAGGGCTGCTATTGCAGCCACAAGAATGCCATGGCCCCCAACCAGAGGAGGTGGACCACCCCCCCCCCCCCAAACCCACCTTCAACGCCTTGAAGCTTCCATCTCGTAGAACGTGGGGGGGTGGGGGGGGGGGGGGTGCTGGTGTGGGGGACCAATCTGACATAGCTGGTAGAAATCGATTGGAGAGGGAATCCAAGACTATTTCGGCAATACCTCCCTTGCCCAGTAGAGGCGCCGCCGTCCCTGACTCCGTCCCCCTCTTCGCGGCCACCCCCCTGCACCCTTCGTTCTTGACACAGACGGGGCAATGCTCAGAGTGGCCTGGGATAGGGGTGCCCCTTCTATGGGGAGGGGGGGGGGTTTGGCAGGGCGGACCTGGACCTTTGCCCGTATCCCAGGCAGGCTGGCCCCGGTTGAGGAGACCAAGCTGTCCAGCCTGGCGCCCCCCCCCAACCCCGCCGGCCTCATCGAGCTCTGGCTAGCGTCCACAAGATCCCAGATCGCTCCGGGGAACCTCCCCGCCTTGGTCAATCCGCAAAGCGTGCGGGATCCTCCTGGCTGCCAGCCCCATCCAGAATATTTTTCCTCGGGGTGGGGCGGGGGGCGGGGGCGATAGATTGGGAATGATGACCGAAGCCAATAAAAAGCAATTCCTCTGGAGCCCCCTTCTCGACGTTAACCAATGACTACGTGGCAACCTGTGTCCACGTGCATCCCATCCCATCCCCGCAACACATACAGGGGGGGAAGAGGGAAATAAGTGCTTTGTTGGTTCCCCAATTCCCTCCTTCCAACTTTATTTCCGCACCGCCTGGAACTCTGCATCGATAGGAGGGCAATTCTCAAGCACACTCCTGCCAAAACATCTAAAAGAAAACACAATACCAAAGAGAGTGAATCTCACCCTTTCAGACTCACTGTGCAGAAGGAGGCCTTTTGGCCCATCAAATCTGCACTGATTCTACCGCAGAGTATCTTACCCCATAACCCACATATTTACCCTGCTAATCCCCATCACCCGCACTTCCTTGGACACTAAGAGGCAATTTAGCAAGGCCAATTCCCCTAACCCACACTTCCTTGGACACTAAGGGGCAATTTAGCATGGCCAATTCACCTAACCCGCACATCTTTGAACATTAAGGGGCAAATTAGCATGGCCAATCCACCCTAACCTGCATACCCTTTGGACTGTGGAAGAAACCGGAGCACCCAGAGGAAACCCATGCAGACATGAGGAGAATGTGCACAGTCGTCCGTGGCCGGAATCAAGCCCGGATCCCTGGCGCTGTGAGGCAGCAGTACCAACCCACTGTGCCACCGTGCCTTTGGAAGAGAGGAGTCCAGAAACAGCTAATAACACAACTCCGGTTAAGGAGGTTTGAATGCTTGAGACACCTCAGTGCAACCTCAATCTCCTCTTCCCTCTTCCCTCCCCACTCTGTGCAAGCCCGCGGCTGAGATTCAGAACATTACGTGTCTGCTACCCGCCCGCCTTCACCCCTGCCAAACACAACGGCACTCAAAATACAAAGCAGCAAGGCTATTTCCCAGGGTCAGCCTGGCCAAATTCACAATCAGAGAGAACAAGAGAGGATCATAGTCTTCTGCTGGGAAATGGCAGGGTACCTGAGCCCAGGAGGGTGGCAGGGAGGACCGAGGAAGGGGCAGGGATTGTCGCGACGTTAAACCAGGCACGCCTTCCGAAGAATCAATACGACTGCCGCTTCCCTGATATCTGACTTCAATAAGTTATCCCCAAAGGAACAACGCGGAGGTTCCACAGTCCTCTGTCAGCAGTGGTGGGTGGGTGGCTGGAAGGGAGGGGCAGTTGTGTGGAATGTTTTAAGAGTCTTAAAGTAAGGAGCACTTGGAGGAGCTGCTGCTCTTTGGCGCATTTTCCAGGGGCGTCTTGGCGCTTGGGGAGGCGTAGCCCTAGGTTTGGAGAACATAAAAGCAAGAGTTAGACCAGAAAATAACATTCAACATTAGAATTTTTTTTTTAAATCATGATCTCTGCGGTTAGAAGCAGCTTTGGCTTTTTTCTTTCATTGTTGCCAAGGTTTCTGCCTAGCTGTCCTGCCTGAATGGAGTTTTGTTTATTTTTACACCTAAGGCACTTTTTGGGAATTTACAATCTTCTGAATTGTTCGGGGGAGGAACAATTTGACAGCTCGGGTGAGAGGAGTTCTTTTCAGTTTGGTTCAGAGTCGGAGGCTGTCTTGGTTTTCAAGCTACAGACAGGTTTAGTCACCCTTCTGTCTCTCTCCATCTCTGTCTGTCAGAGAAGAACTCAGTAAGAATTTAGCAACACCAATTTTTAATCCAACCGATTTATTTGATAGTAAAATTGCGAGCTTTCAACACTCTTGTGTCTTCCTCAGGCATTGCCTGAAGACAAATAAATCGGTTGGATTATAAATTGGTGTTGCTAAATTCTTACTGAGTTCTTACCACCCCAATCCAACGCCGGCATCTTTACATCATGTCAGAGAAGAGACAGAGACACACACACACACAGACAGGAAGATAGAATATAAGAACTATCCAATCTGCGGGAACCAGCAAATTTTGGTAAATTACCACTGGTGCGTCTGCTATTTCTCCCGCTGTCTCTTTTAATATCCTGGGATGCATTCCATTAGGACCAGGGGACTTGTCTACCTTTAGCCCCCATTAACTTGCCCAACACTACCTCTTTCATGAGAACGATAGTTTCCAGCTTCTCATTTGCCGTAGCCTTCCTGTCATCAGTTTTTGGCATGTTATTTGTGTCTTCCAACATGCAGACTGATACAAAATACCTGTTCGATGCCTCAGCCGTTTTCTCATTTCTAGTTATTACATCCCCCTTCTCATCCTCTAAAGGACCAGTGTTTACTTTCGCCACTCTCTTTTATATATTTGTACAAGCTTCTACTATCTGCTTTTACATTCTCAGCTAGTTCACTCTCATAATCCATCTCATGTTTCTTTATAGATTTTGTCATGACTTTCTGCTGAACTTTAACAATTTCTCAATGCTCTAGGTTCCCACTAATCTTTGCCACTTTGAGACAGACAGAGAGAGCGAGCGAGCGAGACGGGGGGAGGGAGGGAGAGCGAGCGAGACGGGGGAAGGAGGGAGAGCGAGCGAGACGGGGGGAGGGAGGAGAGCGAGCGAGACGGGGGAGGAGGGAGAGCGAGCGAGACGGGGGGAGGGAGGGAGAGCGAGCGAGACGGGGGGAGGAGGGAGAGCGAGAGAGACGGGGGGAGGAGGGAGAGCGAGAGAGACGGGGGGAGGGAGAGAGAGACGGGGGGGAGGAGAGAGAGACGGGGGGAGGAGAGAGGAGAGAGAGAGAGAGACGGGGGGAGAGAGAGAGAGAGAGAGATTCTGCCCTTGGAGGGCAGTTGAGAGTCAAACACATTACTGTAGCCCTGGAGTCACATGTAGGCCAGACTGGGTTAAGGATGGCAGATTTCCTTCCCTAAAGGGAACCAGATGGGTCTTCCCGACAACGGGTCATCAGTAGATTCTTAATTCCAAATTTTTTTTATATATTGAATTCAAATTCCACCATCTGCCGTGGCGGGTTTTGAACCCAGGTCTTCCAAAACATTAGCAGGGTCTTTGGGTTAATAGTCTTAACGATAGTATCACTCAGCCATCGCTTCCCCACGTGTAGGAAAGGAGGGAGCCGTACTTTAGGAGTCTAACGAGGGAAAGCTGTCTGAGGTACATTGTAACCGGAGCAAGGCAATCAGCCGTGCAGTTAACTTACTGATTTTTTGCTCATCTTTGTTAATATGTCCTGGGCCAGTGCCTGAAAAGCCTGTTCAGAACAAAAAGAGGGAGTCACTTTTAGCACATAAAAATTAGCAAACAGAAACAAGAGAACCTGGAAGCAGGAGGAGGCCATTCTGCCCTTCCAGTCTCCTCCATCATCCATTACTATCATGGTTGATCATCGAATCCACTATTATTTCCCCCTTCCCCCCATCTCCCTCCATCCCTTTAGCCCCGAGAGCGATATCTAATGTTTTTCTTGAAATCACACAACGTTTTGGCCTCGATTACTTTCTACGAGAGTGAATTCCACACATTCCCCACTCTCTGGGTGAAGAAATTTCTCATCTCAGTGCTAAAAAAAGGTTTACCCCTTTGTTCTTATCTTCAAAGGTTTACCCCTTATCTTCAAACTACGACCTCTAGTTCTGGGCTCCCCCCCCCACCATGAGGAACCTTCTTTCTGAACCTAACCCTGTTAGAATTTGATAAGTTTCTATCAGATCCCCCTCTCACTTTTCTGAACTCCAGTAAATATAATCCTAACCCACTCAGTCTCTCCTCATACGACAGACCTGCCATCCCAGGAATCAGCCTGGTAAACCTTCTCTGCGCTCCCCCTCTAGCAAGGGGCATCCTTCCTCAGGAAGAAAAAAAAAAGAACGTCTCTGATTAAATTGAGATGATTGATGACTCACCTCTTCCACATTTAAACTGGACTTAGCGCTTGTCTCGAAGAATCGGATGCCGTGGTCTTTTGCCAGCTGCAGCCAAGGGAACACAAAGTGACAAGCATTCAGGCACGTTATGGGACGTACACGTTGGGTGTGTGCTGACAAAAGGTGCCCCTGCTTTGCTTAGACGGCGATGCAGCCACTCGGCCCATCATTCCTGTTACTGGCTCATTGGAAGCGTGATGCAGTTACTCCCATCCTCCCCCTACGGGGCGAGGTACGTGGGATCCTTCTTATAATATCCGAAGCAAGCCAGACTTCGTCTTAAGGTATTTCTAAGCCTTAAAGATAACTTGGCCCTCAGCTGGGAATTCTGGAATGAGGTAAGAAATTGAAAGCATTTGAAAATGCAGAAAGGATGAGATTTTCACAGCTGCCAATTCCTTATGTAAGTTGGAGACTGTGTTCCCAGCTCGTAGCAATAGTTATTTGTTGATTCTGTCCTGACCAACATTTGCATTAAGTCTGTCTTAGGACTGGTCCCTCTGGTCTACTGCCTCCTCTCTCTCTCCCGCAAGTAAATTAGTTACCTTCTCTTCTGTTGTCTCAATTTTAAATATTGCTCAATAAAAGTGGTTTCAACTTGGAACCAGTGCTGTCTTTGCCTATTCTAAGAAAGGAACATACCCTACAGGGCGGCACTGTAATTATAGCCGCTGCCTCACGGCACAAGGCATCCAGGTTCGATTCCCATTGTTTGTGCGGAGTTCTCCCCGTGTTTGCGAGGGTTTCCTCTGGGTGCTCTGTTTTCCTCCCACAGTCCAAAGATGTATACATTAGGTGGATTGGCCATGCTACATTACCCATTAGTGTCCAAAGATGTGTAGGTTAGGTGCATTGAGCCATGCTAAATTGCCCCTTACTGTCCAAAGATGTGTAGGTTAGGGTGGATTGGCCATGCTAAATTGCCCCTTAGTGTCCAAAGATGTGTAGGTTAGGTGGATTGGCCATGCTAAGTTGCCCCTTACTGTCCAAAGATGTGTAGGTTAGGGTGGATTGGCCGTGCTAAATTGCCCCTTACTGTCCAAAGATGTGTAGGTTAGGGTGGATTGGCCGTGCTAAATTGCCCCTTACTGTCCAAAGATGTACAGGTTAGGGTGGATTGGCCATGCTAAATTGCCCTTTGCTGTCCAAAGAAGTTCAGATTAAGTGGATTGGCCATGCTAAATTGTCCCTTCATGTCCGAAGATCTGCAGGTTAGGTGGATGTCCCCAGGTTAGGAGAACGTCCAGACTCCGCGCAGGCAGTGACCCAAGGCCGGGAATCGAATCCGGGTCCCTGGCGCTGTGAGGCAGCAGTGCTAACCCACTGTGTAACCATGGGATGGGCAACAGCTTGCGATACCCATCTCCCAAGAATTTTTAAAAATCCCTCTCTAAATCTCTTCCCTCACATGCACCTCTCAACATTTTTCTCTCTTGATGTCACTTTTAAGTCTCTTTTGACCCTTCCCTTTGTCCAAGCTGTCCATCAGCTGCCCCGATACCTCGCTATTCCGCTCCATATCTACCAAGGTTGAAACCCAGACTTGGCGCACCACTCATAGCCCAGTCAGTCAGGTCAGTCCTGATGTTACGTCACAAGCGCCGTTTCCCGTCGCTAGCTTCCCGACTGGTTTGTTGGCGCGACACCCCCACCCCCAGCGTGGGCTTCGACAGCCCTGTGAAGCCGGTGATCTGCCAGAGCATTGGAACCGCGCTCCGAGCGCAAATCCCGTGCGACGCAGTCTCGGGAGAAGAGATTGAACCATCGAGGGCGGTGGGGGGAAATGGAGAGCGTGTGAGATCAGTCGGCAGTCATTGAGAACCAGTCGGGGGTCAGGATGGTGTGAAGCTCTTGACCCCAGGAGGTAGACTGGCAAGAGGGGTGTGTTGGGTGGGTGGTGGGGGGAGATGGGGCAGGGGATAAAGGATCATCCCATCATCCAACTCACCTTCTCAGCTTTGTCCTTGGGCACTTTTCTTTTATTTTCCATGTCACATTTGTTCCCCAGTAACATTCGCTCCACAGTGGCTGAAGCATTCTGTGATAAGAAGTATCTGTCAATGATCTGATTTGATTTATTATTGTCACATGTATCGGGATGCAGTGAAAAGTATTGTTTCTTGCGCGCTGTATGGAGAAAGCATACTGTTCATAGATTAAGTAGATTTGATTTGTTACATGTATGGGGATACAGTGAAAAGTACTGTTTCTTGCACACTAGACAAAGCGTACCGTTCAGACGATGTAGATTTGATTTATCCTTGTCACATATATTGAGACACAGTGAAAAGCATTGTTTCTCGCGTGCTAGACAGACAAAGCATACTGTTCATAGAGAAGGGAAGGAGAGGGCACAGAATGCGGTGTTACAGTCACAGCGAGGGGTGTAGAGAAAGGTCAGCTTGGTGCGAGGTAGGTCCATTCAAAAGTCTGACGGCAGCAGGGAAGAAGCTGTTCTTTGTACGCGACCTCAGACTTTTGTACCTTTTTCCTGATGGAAGAAGGTGGAAGAGAGAATGTCCATGAGGTCTTCAACTACGCTGGCTGCTTTGCCAAGGCAGCGGGAGGTGTAGACAGAGTCAATGGATGGGAGGCTGGTTTGCGTGATGGGATTGGGCTACATTCACAATCCCTTTTGTAGTTTCCTTGCGGGTCTTGGGGCAGAGCAGGAGCCCAGACCAAGCTGTGATTCAACCAGAAAGAATGCTTTCTGTGGGTCATCTGTAAACATTGTGAGAGTCGTAGCGGACATGCCAAATTCCCTTGGTCTCCTGAGAAAGTAGAGGCGCTGGTGGGGCTTTCTTAACTATAGTGTCGGAGTGGGAGTTGTCGGTGACCAGGAGACTTAAAAACTTGAAACTCACGACCGGTTCTACTTCACTCCCGTTGATGTAAACAGGGACATGTTCTCCTTTATGCTTCCTGGAGTTGATGACAGTTTTCTTTGCTTGTTGACATCGAGGGAGAGATTATTATCATTGCACAAATGAAAGCAGAGAAGTGGGTGCAACAGGCAGTGAAGAAGGCCAATGGCATGTTGGAATTTTATCTTAACCTAGAGAGGGAGCGCAGCGAAGGTTTACCAAGTTGATTCCCAGGATGACAGGTCTGTCACATGAGGAGAGACTGAGTGGGTTAGGATTAAATTCACTGGAGTTTAGAAGGGATCTCATAGAAACTTACAAAATTCTAACAAGGTAAACCTTTTAGGACGGAGGTGAAGGGAAATTTCTTCCCCCAGAGGGTGGTGAATGTGTGGAATTCACTCCCACTGAAAGGAGTTGAGGCCAAAAACATTGTGCGATTTCAAGAAGAAATTACACAACACCAGGTTAACGTCTGACAGGCTTATTTGGAATCACGAGCTTTCGGAGCACTGCTCCTTCATCAGAAGGGGCAGTGCTCCAAAAGCTTGTGCTACCAGATAAATCTGTTTAACCTGGCGTTGTGAGACTTCTTACTGTGTCTACCCCAGTCCAACGCTGGCATCTCCACCTCAAGAAATTAAATAACAGCTTTATGGAGCTAAAAGGGATCAAGGAGTGGGGGGGGGGGGGGGGAAATCGGGATACTGAATTCAGCCATGATCCAAATGATGGAGCAGGATCGAAGGGCCGAATGGCCTACTCCTTCTTCTTGTTTTCTATGCCAGGAATGCCCGAACCAATTTGTGCACAGCAAGCTCCCACACAATAGCACAGTCACACAGTGGGGTTAGCACTGCTGCCTCACAGCTCCAGGGACCCGGGTTCGATTCCCGGCTCGGCTCGCTGTCTGTGTGGAGTCTGCACGTTCTCCCCACGTCTGCGTGGGTTTCCTCTGGGTGCTCTTGTTTCCTCCCAAAGAGTTACAGGTCAGGTGGGTTGGCCGTGATAAATTGCCCCTTCGCGAGAGAGAGAGAGAGAGAGAGAAAGAGAAAGGCAGGGAGCGACACTTGGAATACTGTGTACGGTTCTGGTCACCCGATTATAGAAAGGATATTATTAAACAAAAAAATGAGTGCAGAAGAGATTTACTAGGATGCTACTGGGACTTGACGGATTGAATTATAAGGAGAGGCTGGATAGACTGGGACTTTTTTCTCTGGAGCGTAAGAGGCTGAGGGGTGATCTTATAGAGGTCTATAAAATAATGAGGGGCACAGATCAGCGAGATAGTCAATATCTTTTCCCCAAAGGTAGGGGAGTCTAAAACTAGAGGGCGTAGGTTTAAAGTGAGAGGGGAGAGGGTGCAGAGGGGCAATTTTTTCCACACAGAGGGTGGTGAGTGTCTGGAACGAGCTGCCAGAGGCAGTAGTAGAGGCGGGTACAATTTTTATCAAGACAGTTTGTTTAGACAGTTACATGGTTATGATGGGTACAGAGGGATATGGGCCAAATGCGGGCAATTGGGACTAGCTTAGGGGTTTTAAAAAGGGGTGGCATGGACAAGCTGGGCCGAAGGGCCTGTTTCCATACTATAAACCTCTACGAGGCTAGGATGGTGCTGCTCTGCTTCGCGGCAGCCAGGAACACATTCTGAGCAGACTTGTGTGAGGAAAATCAATCTCACCTCTCTAATGCTTTTCATCCAGTTCTGTATGTTCTCAAAGGATTTCTCATCTGTGATATCATAAACCAGTATTATCCCCTGCAAAGAAACAGAGAGAGAGAGAGAGAGAGAGACGGGTGTTTAAAGTGCACACAGTCATTTTTCAGGAATGTCTGAATGTGATTCACACACGGTGAATAGCTGTGCAGTTTAGTGACTGCTGACACCGGGCATTTCGAGAGCCAGAGACCGAAAGGGAGAGGCACAGCGAGATAGAGACGGATACAAAGAGAAAGAAAGACGGTGAATAAAAAAATTGAGAAAAATGAGGATAAAAACAGGATAGAGAGAGTGAGGAAGCATGGGGAGAGGGAGTGGGTGAAGAGGGAGAGGGAGTAGAGGCATGGAGAGACAGAGGAGAGGGGTGGAGAGAGAGAGAGAGAACGTAGGTGAAGCAACTATCGAGATAGAGGGAAAGAGGAAGAAAGTGAAGGGAAGTGAGCAGAAATAGGGAGAGAGAAGAGCAGAGCGAACAAGACAGTAAACAATAACGAAGGTCATCAAAAGGGAACGGGAGAGGAAGGCAAAGCAACTCCCTACCATCGCTCCTCTGTAATAGGCGGTTGTGATTGTTTTAAATCGCTCCTGTCCGGCTGTATCCCTGTGAAGAGAATGAAGAGGAATCGTTACCGGGAGATGGGAACGTCACTTCTCGGAGCGAGCCCCAGATTGAGATATTAACGGGAGTCAGAGGGAGCGCCATGAATCCAATCACTCAAATGCACACATTTGTTCCCTCACATCTCTCCTCCAGCCCTACATACCCTCCCTAACTCCGTAACCTCCTCCAGCCCCCTACACCCGCTCCCTAAATCTGTAACCCCCTCCAGCCCCTACACCCCCTCCCTAACTCTAACCTCCTCCACCCCTACACCCCCTCCTAAATCTGTAACATCTTCCAGCCCTACACCCCGTCCCTATCTCTGTAACCCCCTACCCCCCTCCCTATCTCTGCAACCTCCACCAGCCCTTACACTCCCTCCCTATCTCTGTAACCTCTTCCAGCTCCTACAACCCCCTCCCTAACTCCGCAACCCCCTCCAGCCCCCCACACCCCCTCCCTAAATCTGTAACATCTTCCAGCCCCTATACCCCGTCCCTATCCCTGTACACCCTCCAGCCCCCACACCCCCTCCCTATCTCTGTACCTTCCTCCAGTCCCAACATCTGCTCCCTATCTCTGTAACCGTCTCCAGCCCCTACATCCTCTCTCTATCTTTGTAACCACCTCCAGCCCCTACACCCCCTCTCAATCTCTGTAACCTCCTTCTGCCCCTACACCCCCTTCCCATCTCTGTAACCTCCTTCTGCCCCTACACCCCCTTCCCATCTCTGTAACCTCCTTCTGCCCCTACACCCCCTTCCCACCTCTGTAACCTCCTCCAGCCCCTCTGAGATCTCTGCGCTCCTCCAATTCCGGCCTCTCGAGCATCCCCCGATTCCCACCGCACCGCCATTGTTGCCTTCTGTTGGGCTGGGGGGGGGGGGGGGGGGGGGGGTGCGGTGTGTGCGCTAAACTCTGAAATTCCCTCCATAAACCTGATTTTGATTTGATTTATTTCTGTCACATGTATAGGGTTACAATGAAAAGTATTGTTTCTTGTGCACTCTATAGACAAAGCACAGTGTTCACAAAGGAGAGTGCAGAATGTGGTCACAGCGAGGGGTGTAGAGAAAGATCAACTTAATGCGAGATGGGTCCATTCAAAAGTCTGACAGCAACAGGGAAGAAGCTGTTCTTGAGTCGGTCGGTACGTGACCTCAGATTTTGATATCTTTTTCCCAATGGAAGAGAGAATGTCCGGGGTGTGTGGGGTGTCTTTAATTATGCCGGCTGCTTTTCCCCGAGGTAGCAGGAAGTGTAGATGGAGTCAATGGATGGGAGGCTGGTTTGTGTGATGGGATTGGGCTACGTTTATGACCCCTCTCTCTCTCTCTCATGCATCTTTGTCTCTCCTTTAAAGACCCTGAGATGCCAATGGACAATCATGCATCCAACTCCTTCAGCTACCAGGGCTTCAACTCAACCTATCACCCGTCCCTTGGGATGGTGGCCACAGGGATTCAATACTCACCAGACTTGCAGTTTGATTTTCTTTCCTCCAACATTTACAGTTTTGATTTTAAAGTCGATACCTGGGGAGGTGAAGGAAAAGTTTTTAATTATAGGCTGAAGGAAGAAGGGGGGTCCTGAAGGGGAACTACCAAACAGACTGGTAAAAAAGATAAATCACTCCAGGATAGGATCACCCAATCACTACAGTGCAAAAGGAGGCTATTGAGTTTCTACCAACCTCTCATCCTATCCCAACACACATTAACCATGGCCAATCCACACAACCTATGCATCTTTGGATGCTAAGGGATAAATTGGATTGGCCATCGTAAATTGCCCCTTGGCGTCCAAAGATGTGTTGGTTAGGGTGGATTGGCCATCGTAAATTGCCCCTTGGCGTCCAAAGATGTGTAGGTTAGGGTGGATTGGCCATGCTAAATTGTCCCCTTAGTGTCCAAAGATGTGTAGGTTAGGGTGGATTGGCCATACTAAATTGCCCCTTGGCGTCCAAAGATGTGTAGGTTAGGGTGGATTGGCCATGCTAAATTGTCCCCTTAGTGTCCAAAGATGTGTAGGTTAGGGTGGATTGGCCATACTAAATTGCCCCTTGGCGTCCAAAGATGTGTAGGTTAGGGTGGATTGGCCATGCTAAATTGTCCCCTTAGTGTCCAAAGATGTGTAGGTTAGGGTGGATTGGCCATGCTAAATTGTCCCCTTAGTGTCCAAAGATGTGTAGGTTAGGGTGGATTGGCCATGCTAAATTGTCCCTTAGTGTCCAAAGATGTGCAGGTTAGGGTGGATTGGCCATGCTAAATTGTCCCCTTAGTGTCCAAAAATGTGTAGGTTAGGTGGATTGGGCATACTATATTGCCCCTTAGTATCCAAAGATGTGCAGATTATGTGGATTGGCCGTGCTAAATTGTCCCTTAGTGTCCAAAGATGTGCAGGTTAGGTGGATTGGTCATGCTAAATTGTTTCTCACTGTCCAAAGATGTGCAGGATAGGTGGGCTGGCCAGTCTAAACTGTCCCTTAGTGTCCCAAAATGTGTAGATTGGGTGGATTGGCTGTGCTAAATTGCCTTTAATATCTGAAGGTGTACGGGTTAGGGTGGATGGGCCGTGCTGAATGTTCTTGAATAGTTTAGGGAATTGGGTCTGGATTAGGTACTCTGTCATAGAGAGTCAATACAGATTCAATGGGCCGAATGGCCTCTTTTGCACTGTAAGGATTCGAGGCACCTGAAAATGATCAATTTATACTGATTTTCTGTTTCCTATCAGATTAGCCAATCCTCTATCCATGTTATTGTCCCAAAACCATAAACTCTTGTGTATTATCTTTCACACGGCATCTGACCCAAATCCTTTCAGAAATCCAAAAACACCATAAGCACTAGAAGCAGGAGTCGGCCATCTGGCCCCTCGAGCCTGCTCCGCCATTCAATAAGATCTCGGCTGATCTTTCCGTGAACTCAGCTCCACTTACCCGCCCGCTCCCCTTAATTCCTTCACTGTTCCAAAATCTATCTATCTTTGTCTTAAAAACATTCAATGAGGTAGCCTCAACTGGGCAGGGAATTCCACAGGTTCACAACCCTTTGGGTGAAGAAGTTCCTTTTCAACTCAGTCCTAAATCCACTGCTCCTAATTTTGAGGTCATGCTTCCTAATTCTAGATTCACCCACCAGTAGAAACAACTTCCCTGCTTCTATCTTATCTTTTCCCTTCATAATCTTATATGTTTCTATAAGATCCTCCCTCATTCTTCTGAACTCCAATGAGTATAGCCCCAGTCTCTCCTCATAAGCCAACCCTCTCAACTCCGGAATCAACCTAGTGAATCTCCTCTGAACCCCCTCCAGTGCCAGTATATCCTTCCTCAAGTAAGGAGACCAAAACTGTACACAGTAACTCCAGGTGTGGCCTCACCAGCACCTTATACAGCTCCAACATAACCTCACTGTTTTTAAACTCCATCCCTCTAGCAATTAAGGGCGCAATTTAGTTTGCCTTCTTATGAGTGATACAGCGGTTGCTGCTGCTGTCTCACAGTGCTAGGGACTCGGATTCGATTCCCAACTTGGGTCACTGTGTGGAGTCTGCATGTTCTCCCCGTGCCTGCGTGGGTTTCCTCCGGGTACTCTGGTTTCCTCTCACAGTCTGAAAAACAAACTGATTAGGGTGGATTGGCCATGCTAAATTCTCCCTCAGCGTACCCGAACAGGACTAAGGGATTTTCACAGTAACTTCATCGCAGTATTAACGTAAGGCTTACTTCTGACACTGATAAAATTAAAACTTTAAACTTCCGTTTCGGAAACCTTCACCCAAAGGGTGTTGTTTTGTCTCTCGATGAGTAAACACGTGAGTTCCTAGCAACTCCAGATCAAAGTACAGAAAGGGAATCTGTTCCAAAGCGCATTATTGAACCAGGACAGCTGAATTTGCAGTGAATTCACACAGAGAGTTGGAGGCATCTCAAATACTTTCACACAGACGTAATTACTCTGGATGAAGGTTACCACCACCCTGCATTCCCATGAATAATAATTAACTTCTCCTCTTACAGGTGCTCACAGTAGGAGCATTCTTTTACTCCACAGAATCCCGACAATACAGGAGGAGGAGGCCGCTTGGCCCACAGCATCTGCAACAGCTCTCTGAAAGAGCATCCCACCCAGGGCCTCCCCTCTGCTAATCCCCAGAACCCCTGTTTACCACGGCCAATCCACCCTAACCTACACATCTTTGGACACTAAGGGGCAATTTAGCATGGCCAATCCACCTAACCTACACATCCTTGGACACTAAGGGACAATTTAGCACGGCCAATCCACCCTAACCTACACATCTTTGGACACTAAGGGACAATTTAGCATGGCAAATCCACCCTAACCTACACATCTTTGGACACTAGGGCAATTTAGCATGGCCAATCCACCCTAACCTACACATCTTGGACACTAAGGGCAATTTAGCATGGCCAATCCCCCTAACCTACACATATTTGGACACTAAGGGGCAATTTAGCATGGCCAATCCACCCTAACCTACACATCTTTGGACACTAAGGGGCAATTTAGCATGGCCAATCCACCCTAACCTACACATCTTTGGACACTAAGGGGCAATTTAGCTTGGCCAATCCACCCTAACCTGCACATCTTTGGACACTAAGGGGCAATTTAGCAATGGCCAATCCACCCTAACCTACACATCCTTGGACACTAAGGGGCAATTTAGCATGGCCAATCCACCCTAACCTACACATCTTTTAACACAATGGGGCAATTTAGCATGGCCAATCCACCCTAACCTACACATCTTTTAACACAAAGGGGCAATTTAGCATGGCCAATCCACCCTAACCTACACATCTTTTGGCACTAAGGGGCAATTTAGCATGGCCAATCCCCCGAACCAGCACATCTTTGGACACCACGGGGCAACTTAGCATGACCAATACACTTAAACTAGAGTTCTAATTCCAGGTTTTTCCTGAATTCAGATTGCAGTAGTGATGGGCTGTGGTGGGGTTTGCATTTGCCTGACGAAGGCACAACATAGTGTCGAAAGCTCGTGGATTTACTATCAAATAAATTGGTTGGATTTTAAATTGGTGTTGCAAAACTTTACTGAGTGGGGTTCAAACCCAGGTCCCCAGAGCATCCGAATTACTAGTCAAGCGACAATACCACTGCGCCACCCCTTCCTAATGAGCAGCAGTGAATCAAGGCCGTATACTGTGCTAAGCTGATCACCTGTCCCCATGAGAAATGTGAAGCGTTCCCCCCCCATCCCCCATATCCCAACTGGGAACCCCAGATGGGAGGACTGGACAACACAACTCTCCCAGGATGTTGGTCCCGTCAAGTTGTATCTTAGTTGGGAATCAACGCAGAGGGAGTCACGGTCTTTCAGCTCTGAGGAAGAGAGAGAGAGAGAGACTGAGCTAAGCCCGCCTGGTCATGTTCTGGGAACACGCCTGAGTGCCATTGCAGGAATCTCTCAACAAACACGTCTCCCCAGCGTACCCGCCCTGTCGATAACATCAGCCACCAGTCGGCCAAGCGGAAAGTTCAACATCATTACTGCCGCTCCGGGCTAATTCAGATCCGCACTCTCCAACAACAAATTGGGTCAGCGTGATTGTGAGGTAGACTTTTTTTTAAACTCTGAATTTTTCATTCCCCCCCGACAATCATTCAGCCATTGATTCAAAGTGGGGGTGGGAGGTCGGGGGGCTGGGTACACTATGGAGTAAAGTATAGTCAAATGGAACGTTCCATAAAATCCCGACAGTGATGCAGACAGTCATTCCTCAACCACTACCCCTCACCTCGACAGGTACACATCTCTGTCCTATCCCTTTAATCCTGTGCATATACGATTTCCAGTCCCCCCCAATCTACACATCTTTGAACATTAAGGAACAATTTAGCATGGCCAATCCACCTAACCTGCACATCTTTGGACACTAAGGGGCAATTTATTATGACCAATCCACCCTAACCTGCACATCTTTGGACACTAAGGGGCAATTTATCATGACCAATCCACCTAACCTGCACATCTTTGGACACCAAGGGGCAAATTTGTACAGTCAATCCGTCTAATCCGCACATTTTTGGACTGTGGGAGGAAACCGGAGCGCTTGCAGGAAACCCACGCAGATACGGGGAGAATGTGTAGTCTCCGCAGAGAGTGACTCGATCTGGGAATCAAACCCGGGTCCCTGGCACTGTGAGGCAGCGCTACCTGCTCTGCCCCCCCCCCCCACTTGATTTGTTCAAATCTCACTACTCTCCTCACCCCCCTCAACCCAGCGTGCCAGCTATCTCAGATTTATAGTCATTTTTATCTCAAAATGAAAAGATCAATAAATTAAACAGTTCTTTTTAGTCTTTCTAATACACAAAAAGGGTGAGCGGAGATGGGGGCAGTGTAAAAAAAAAATTGTAGGCAATCTAAGTAAAGTATCATTAGCAGGGGGTGATGGTGCAAACTCTCCTCTGCCGTTGGACAGCAGGCACAGACAGCCTGGTCACAAACGTAGCCACAATAGAGGGGCAGGCGGTTAGGTCATTGGCTCCCTCAGCTCTGAACTGGTTGACGGCTAGTGCTTGAGCAGGCAGACAAGAGGATCCAATTACCTCCTTGCCCCTTCCCCTACCTACCCCCCCAACCCTCTTCCCGCCACACTGGCTGCTTACTATTCACATGCACGCAGTGAGAATTAAGACACCTCCCTCGTTGTTATGGTTGAGAGAAACAGATGTAATTGACAAAACATTGACACAAAAGTACTGAAGGTTATTGGCTATGAAGTAGGTAGAGGAGAGTCACAAAGGGCTGAAGGACCCACGGCACGCTGGGGCAAAATGCGCAGTAACCCACGACAGACGGGCTCCCACTCTGGAAACTCGAGCACAATCTTCTGACTCAGAGGCGTGGGTGCCAAGCCTCGAACATGGCCGAGAGCCAGTTCTAACATTTTTAAAAAATATACAACAGCCGACTAGAATCACAGAATCCCTGCAGAAATTCGGCACGTCAAGCCTGCCTCAACAGCAATCCCATCCAGGCCCTATATCTATAACCATAACCTCAAATATTACCCTGCTAATCCCCCGACATTAAAGGGCAATTTAGCATGGCCAATCCCACTAACCCACACATCTTTGGACACTAAGGGGCAATTTAGCATGGCCAATCCGCCCTAACCTGCACATCTTTGGACACTAAGAAGCAATTTAGCATGGCCAATCCACCCTAAGCTGCACATCTTTGGACACTAAGGGGCAATTTGGCACAGCCAATCCATGTAACCTGCATGAGTGGAAACCATGCAGGCACCGGGGGTTGAGTTTGTGGGTTGAGAATGTGCAAACTCCACACAGATCCGAGGCCAGGAATTTATCCGGGTCTCAGGTGTTGTGAGTGCAGTGCTAACCACAGTGCCACTATGCCGTTCAAACATTTCATCACGGGGCATCACTAGGCTGAGACCCAGAACATCATCCATCCTTAAATTGCCCCTTGGCAGGTGGTGGGTAAGCCGCATTCTTAAACCGGCACAGTCCCCATGTAGTGTCAGTACACCCACCACGCTGTTAGGGAGGGGCTCCAGTGTTCCAACTCCAGCAACAGCAAAGGGGCAGGACCGCAAGAAACTAATAAAAGGTTGCGAACGTAGCCCAATCCATCACAGAAACCAGCCTCCCATCCATTGACTCTGTCTACACTTCCCGCTGCCTCGGGGAAAAGCAGCCGGCATCATCAAGGACCCCCCCCCCACACACCCCGGACATTCTCTCTTCCATCGGGGAAAAGATACAAAACTCTGAGGTCCCGCACCGACCGACTCCAGAACAGCTTCTTCCCTGCTGCTGTCAGACTTTTGAATGGACCCTACCTCGCATTGAGTTGATCTCTCTCTGCACCCCTCGCTGTGACTGTAACACTACATTCTGCACTCTCTCCTTTCCTTCTCTATGAACAGTATGTTTTGTATTGTGTGCAAAAAACAATATTTTTCACAATCTCAATACATATGACAACAATAAATCAAATCTATGTACTCTACAAACCAGTCAGTATAGTGCACAAGAAACAATACTTTTCACTGTATCCCAGTACACGTGACAATAATAAATCAGATCAAATCAAAACAATTTATGGTGGAAAATGTTACTTAGCACAGTGACAGCGTAGTGGGCAGAGGGGAAATAGAATGAACGAGTGATGTGGTCTTTGCAAGCTGTTTGAGGAAAAGACAGAGATCTGTCTCCTTGTACTTTTCCTTGGCAGACACTGACCTTAACTGGATTATGTGGCAAAGTGTCAGTAAACGCTACGGCAAAGTAGAAGCAGACAAGGATAAGCTTTGCAAATTGGGCACATAATTCCTGTAGAGGTCAAAGTGGCATACTTTGGCAGAAAGTTTGGAGAATTCAGGAGAAAAGGAACATCAGCAACACACAACTATTCCCGTCTCAAAGACACATTGCAACTTCTAGTTTTAAGCTTATTTATTAGTGTTACAAGTAGGCTGACAGTGATACCGCAATGAAATTACTGTGAAAACCCGCCTAGCCACCACGCTCCTGTTCAGGTACACTGAGGGAGAATTTAGAATGGCCAATGCACCCTAACCAGCATGTCTTTCCGACTGCGAGTCAGCACCTTCAGGGACTGCGTCCCAGGGAGAGTCAGCACCTTCAGGGACTGCGTCCCAGGGAGAGTCAGCACCTTCAGGGACTGCGTCCCAGGGAGAGTCAGCACCTTCAGGGACTGCGTCCCAGGGAGAGTCAGCACCTTCAGGGACTGCGTCCCAGGGAGAGTCAGCACCTTCAGGGACTGCGTCCCAGGGAGAGTCAGCACCTTCAGGGACTGCGTCCTAGGGAGAGTCAGCACCTTCAGGGACTGTGTCCCAGCTGTTAAGACAGGGTACCATGAATGCTGAGGCTATTTTTAATTACATGAATTGTAATGCCAGGACACATACCGACTCAGCAATGTGGTGTACCGATGGTGCTTTAGGTGTACAAGTAGAAATATTCTATTGTGGCCTTTTAAACCATTCTTCAACTTGCAAATTGACATGGGTGTCCCTACACCCCCTCCCTATCTCTGTAACCTCCTCCAGCTCCTTTACCCCTCTCCCTATCTCTGTAACATCCGCCAACCCTAAAACCCGATCTCTGTATTGTATCTGTATCTCTGGGGGACAGTGTAGAGGGAGCTTTACTCTGTATCTAACCCCATGCGGTACCTGTCCTGGGAGTGTTTGATGGGGGACAGTGCAGAGGGAGCTTTACTCTATATCTAACCCCGTGCTGTACCTGTCCTGGGAGTGTTTGATGGGGGACAGTGTAGAGGGAGCTTTACTCTGCATCTAACCCCGAGCTGTACCTATCCTGGGATTGGAGGACAGTGTAGAGGGAGCTTTACTCTATATCTAACCCTGTGCTGTACCTGTCTTGGAGTATTTGATGTGGGACAGTTTAAGAGGCAGTTTTACTGTGTAATCGTTGGGGGCAATGATTTTGAAACATTGTGATGTAGGGAACACAAATCAGCCAACATCTCCCTGTCTATCAGAGAGAACAATGCAGCCATCCTTAAAGACTAGCATTGGAAGAATTGGATGCACGATAGAAAACATCCTTTCCAGATGTATCACAGCTTGGTACGGGCTCCTGCTCTGCCCAAGGCCGCAAGGAACAACAATCGGGGTTGTGGACGAAGCCCAGTCTCATCACGCAAACCAGCCTCCCATCCACTGACTCTGTCTACACTTCCTGCTGTCTCGGGGAAAAACAGCCAGCATAATCAAGGACCCCCCACGCACCCCGGACATTCTCTCTTCCACCTTCTTCCATTGGGAAAAAGGTACAAAAGTCTGAGGTCACGTACCGACCGACTCAAGAGCAGCTTCTTCCCTGCTGCCATCAGACCTCTGAACGGATCTACCATCTAGAATCCCTACAGTGCAGAAGGAGGCTGTTTGGCCCATCGAGTCTGCACCAACCACAATCCTACCCAGGCCCTATTCCCATAACTTCATGCATTTACCCTGCTAATCCTCCTGACACTAAGGGGCAATTTAGCACAGGCAATTCACCTAATCTGCACATCTTTAGACTGTGGGAGGAAACCGGAGTGCCTGGAGAAAACCCATGCAGACACAGGGAGAACGTGCAAACTCCACACACAGAATTACCCAAAATGGGATTGAACGTGGGTCCTGAGAGGCAGCGGTGCTAACCCACTGTGCCATCATGCCATCCCAAAGTTATTATTAAGTTGATCATTCTCTACACCCTAACTACACTACACTCTGCATCCTCTCCTTTCCTTCTCCTCTATGTACTGTATGAACAGTATGCTTTGTATGGCGTGCAAGAAACAATACTTTTCACTGTATCCCAATACACGTGACAATAATAAATCAAATTAAATTAAATTTGGAAATGCAGGGTTGGGATCAGAGTTGTGGTCTGATTTCTTTTTGGAGTTATTTATTAGTGTTACAAATAGGCTGACATTAACACTGCAATGAAGTTAGTGTGAAAATCCCCTAGTTGCCACACTCCAGCGCCTGTTCGGGAGGGAGAACTTAGCATGGCCAATGCATCTAACCAGCACATCTTTCAGAGGAAACCGGAGCACCCGGAGGAAACCCACGCACAGACAGGGAGAACGTGCAAACAGACAGTGACCTGAGCCAGGAATCGTACCTGTTTCCCTGGCGCTGTAAGGCAGCCAAGCTAACCACCGTGTTGCCCTGTTTTGTATCTAGGTTTTGTCTATATAGCGCGCAAGAAACAATACTTTTACACTGCATTCCAGTGCACATGGGTCAAAGTGTGGCACAGTGGTTAGCACTGCTGCCTCACAGCTCCAAGGACCTGGGTTCGATTCTCGTTCTGAGTCACTGCCTGTATGGAGTTTGCACTTTTTCCCCATTACATCTGCATGAGTTTCCTCCGGGTACTCTGATTTTCTCCCACAGTCCAAAGATGTGTGGGTTAGGTGGATTGGCCGTGCTAAATTGCCCCTTAGTGTCCAAAGATGTGCAGGTTAGGTGGACTGGCCATGCTAAATTGCTCCTTGATGTCTAAAGAAGTGCAGGTTAGCTGCATTGGCCATGCTAAATTGCCCCTTAGTGTCCAAAGACGTGCTGGTTAGATGGATTGGCCATGCTAAATTCCCCCTTGGTGTCTAAAGATGTGCAGGTTAGATGGATTGGCCATGCTAAATTGCCCCTTAGTGTCTAAAGACGTGTTGGTTAAGTGCATTGGCCAGGCTAAGTTGCCCCTTAGCGTGCCAGGATGCATTGGTTAGAGGGATTAGCGGGGTGAATATGTGGCGTTATTGGGAATAGGACTTGGATAGGATTGTGATTGGTGCAGACTCAATGGGCTGAATGGCGTCTTTCTGCACTGTAGAGACAATAATAAATCAAACCAAATTCACAAACACAGCCAGCGGGGTTGGGAGAAACCTGGACCGAGAGTAGTCGCTTGATGGAGCTGCGTGGAGGGAGGGGGTTGAGAGGGGAAATGATTGTTTAAATACTTCAGAAAAGGATTGGAGATAATAAATGTCAAGTTATATATAAAGAAAACTATGAACACTAAATATTTCTGGACTACAAGCCCCACCTAAGCACTTCCTTCCTCCCTCTCATACTGGGAGATGCTTCTAAAGCATTTTCTGCAGCTTTAAAAGGCATAATTTTCTCAAATTATGCACAATTTAAAGCGTTTTGTTTTTGAAATTGCGACTCAGGAAGTTCGGCCTGTGGCACAGGCCTTGGAAAGAAGAACTCAGCTTTGTGCATCCTTTTCTCCCTCACACACGACTCCCCCATATTTCCTCTTGGAGGGTGATCTTCAGAGTTTCAGCCCATCCTGCGGTGCCCTGATCTTTTGTGACTTTAGCTAGCAGCTAAGGTCAGACAGCAGAGGCCCACATTCAGGTTGGAGTGGATCAGATCCCCGAGGTGAAACTTCCATTCTCGATTTGATTTAATTTATTATTGTCACGTGTATCATTATGATAATAACACCATGGAGCCAGGGTCCCGTTTCTTTATTTACAAGAGGACACTGTACAACAGAGATCTCTCGCTCTCCCAGTTACTTCCTGCTTCAGCAGGCAGAGAGACTGACATACCTGCTTTAAATAGGGAACATGATTAGACTAACAATTAG
>JAGIQG010000042.1:4265502-4318002 GCA_024679065.1 Sphyrna mokarran | reverse complement strand
TCAAAGAGCAAAACAGCACAGGAAACAGGCCCCTCGGCCCTACGAGCCCGCACCGCCACCCCGATGTTCCCACCTCTACCCGCGATCCCTGTCCATGTTTATAGATCTATGGATTAAAAACCAAATTTGAGACAATTTGGGGAGAATTTGTTTTGCCAGTTAGCCTAAGAGCACATCTTTGGGATGTGGGAGGAAACCGGAGCGCCCGGAGAAAACCCACGCAACCACGGGGAGAATGCGCAAACTCCCACAGACACAGGGCCCAAATCTGCACAGCACAGCGATCGTCACTGAGCTGTCATGTTGCCCATCAAACAGTCCAGGTCAAGCGTACACTAACGACGTGAAGCACTAGGATACTCCCGAAAAAATCCAAGAGCATCTCCTTATATATGAATGGCATGCTTTGTCTGTATAGCGCGCAAGAAATAAAACTTTTCACTACATCTCAATACATGTGACAATAATAAATCAAATCTAATCTATTATAAGAAATGCAAATTGGAGGAGGCTATTCAGCCCTTGGAGTCCTGCTCTGCCATTTAATAACATCAAATTGATCTTAATGCTCCCTACACCACTTTCCTGCCTTCTTTCCCTCACTCCATCATCTGAAAAAAAACCTTTTGATTTAATTTATTATTGTCACATGTATTGGGACACAGTGAAAAGTATTCATTCTTGTGCGCTATACAGGCAAAGCATACCGTTCATAAAAAGGAAAGGAGAGAGTGCAGAATGTAGTGTTACAGTCACAGCGAGGGTGTAGCTTCTTCTCCGCTGCCACCAGACTTTTGAATGGATTTACTTCGCATTAAGTTGATCTTTCTCTACATCCTAGCTATGACTTAACATTACATTCTGCACCCACTCCTTTCCTTCGCTTTATATGGTATGGTTTGATTTCTACCAAAGTGGATAATGTGGGATCTTGCTGTGCACAAATGGGGAGGGGGAGGAGCACGCTGTCCAAGGAGGCCAAATCTGCAGAAAAGGCACTATCGAAAGGAGAGTTATTTCTCCGACCCCAGCGTTCGATGGCCAGAGAGAGGGAGAATCGGGCAAGATATAAAACAGCGCCTTCAAACAGTGGCTGGTAAGCACTCAAGTCCTGCATCAATGTTTCAGCTATCTAAGTTCACAGATTAGATTTCACTTCATAGAAAGTTACAAAGAACAAAGCACAGCACAGGAACTCCAAGCCTGCACTGTTCGTGCTAATACAATACGGTTTAAGTGCAGCACGGTAGCACAGTGGTTTAGCACTGCTGCTTCACAGCTCCAGCGACACGGGTTCGATTCCCGGCTTGGGTCACTCTCTGCATGGCACTTTCTCCCCGTGTCTGCGTGTGTGGGTTTCCTCCGGGTGCTCCGGTTTCCTCCCACGGTCCAAAAACGTGCGGGTTAGGTTGATCGGCTGGGTTAAAATTGCCCCTTAGTGTCCCGAGTAGGTTAGAGGGATTAGCGGGAAAACATGTAGGGATGTGGGGGTAGGTCCTGGGTGAGATTGTGGTCAGTGGAGACTCGATGGGCCAAATGGCCTCTTTCTGCAGTGTAGGGTTTCTATGATTCTAATTAATTCACCCCCCCGACCCCTTCATCATTCCAGTGTTCCTCCAACCTCTCATAGCTAATACCCTCCAGAACAGGCAACATCCTGGTAAAACTCTCCTGCACCCTCGCCAAAGCTTCCACATCCTTCTGGTAGTGTGGTGACGACCAGAATTGTGCACAATATTTCAAATCGAGGCCTAACTAAGGTTCTGTATTGCCACAGCATGACCTGCCAATTTGTACACTCAATGCCCCAACCGATGAAGGCAAGAATGCCGTGTGGGGAACAGGATCTGGCTATTTGGCCCCTTGAGCCTGCTCCACTATTCCATATGATCTGATTGTAATGACTCTCTCGCCTATCCCTGCCTACAACCTTCAACCCCATCTTTATTAGTCAAGAATCTTCCTACCTTCACTTCAATGGCCTACAGCCTCTCCAGGGTTCCTCGCACTCTGAGACAGAAAAGCATTCTTAAGTGAGAGACAGTTTATTTTCAAACCCTGTCTCCCTAACGGAAAGGGAAGGGGGGGGGGGGGGTAAACACTCTCTCAGCACCCACCCTGTCAAGTCCCTTCAGGATCATACTTGTTTCAGTGGGATAACCTCACATTTCTCTAAACTCAGTGACAGAGAGAGACGGGGAGAGAGAGAGAGACAGACAGAGATCCAAACAGAGAGAGAAAGAGACAGACAGACAGAGATCCAAACAGAGAGAGCGAGAGACAGACAAACAGACAGAGATCCAAACAGAGAGACAGACAGACAGACAGAGATCCAAACAGAGAGAGAGACAGACAGAGAGAGCAAGAGAGACAGACAGACAGACAAAGATCCAAACAGAGAGAGAGACAGACAGAGATCCAAACAGAGAGACAGACAGACAGACAGAGATCCAAACAGAGAAAGAGAGAGATATCCAGATATTCATCACCATCATGGCTGATCATCCAACTCAATAGCCTAATCCTGCTTTCTCCCCACAACCTTTGATCACTTTTGCCCCAAGTGCTACATCCAACCGCCTCTTGAATACATTCAATGTTTTGGCATCAACTACTTCCAGTGGGAATGAATTCCAAAGGTTCACCAGGTAAAGAAATGTCTCCTCAACTCCGTCCTAAATGGTCTACCCCAATCCTCAGACTATGACCCCTTGGTTCTGGACTCCTCCCACCATTGGCAACATCCTCCCTGCATCTACCCTGTCTAGTCTATTAGAATTTTATAAGTCTCTATGAGATCCCCCCCCTCATTCGTCTGAACTCCAGCGAAAACGGTTCTAACCTAGTTAATCTCTCCTTGAATGTCATGTCCCACCGTACTGGGCCCATCCCTTGTGCCCTCTCTAAATAAAGATACAATGTTCTGCAAACTGTAATCCCTCTGGGATTTTGTATTGAGTGAAGATTGGCCAATGAAGATCAAACCATTTCCTTCCTGGCTTCTCTCATCAGCCTAAGATACAATCCGCCTCACACTACCCACTCCCCCAGTAGTGTGTGGCCAAAATCCCCTCCAACTCCACTTTCAAATTTGCTAACACCACCTTTCAGATCTCAAATGACAATGAGGCAGAGTACAGGAATGAGATAGAGAATCTGGTGAACTGGCGCAGCGACAATAATCTCTCCCTCAATGTCAACAAAACGAAGGAGATTGTCATCGATTTCAGGAAGCACAGTGGAGAACGTGCCCCTGCCTACATCAACGGGGATGAAGCGGAAATGGTCGAGATCTTTGAGTTTTTAGGTGTCCAGATACCAACAACCAGTCCTGGTCCACCCACATCGATGCTACAGTTAAGAAAGCCTCACCAACACCTCTACTTTCTCACAAGGCTAAGGAAATTTGGCATGTCTGCTACAACTCGCACCAACTTCTGCGTCATAGAACATTTTCACAGTAATTTCATTGTGGTGTTAATGCAAGCCTACCTATGACAATAATAAATAAACTTTAAACATTTATAAGGCATTTTTTGCTGGTGGAAAAAATCCAGAGATGTGCAAGTTAGGTGGATTGGCCATGATAAATTGTCCATTAGTGTCAGGAGGATTAGCATGGGTTACAGGGATGGAACATGGTGGCATGGTAGCACAGTGGGTTAGCACTGCTGCTTCACAGCTCCAGGGTCCTGGGTTCGATTCCCAGCTCAGGTCACTATCTGCGTGGACTTTGCACATTCTTCCCCTGTCTGTGTGAGTTTCCTCCCACAGTGCAAAGATATGCGGGTTGGGTTGACTGGCCATGCTAAGAAATTGCCCCTTAGCGTCCAGGGATGCACAGGTTAGAGAGATCAGTGGGTATAACATGTAGAGATATGGGGGTAGGGCCTGGGTGGGATGGTGTTCGGTGCAGACTCGATGGGACAAAAGGCCTCTTCCTGCACTGTAGGGTTCTATGATTCTATGGAATTGTTGTCAGTGCAGGCTCAATGGGCCGAATGGCCTCCTTCTGCACTGTTGGGATTCTTTCATAGCTTGGTATGGCTCCTGCCTCTGACCAAGACCGCAAGAAACGGCAAAAGGTCATATCGTAGCCCAATCCATCACGCAAACCAGCCTGTGTCTACACTTCCCGCCGGCTCAGGAAAAGCGGCCGGCATAATCAAGGACCCCACCCACCCTGGGCATTCTCTCTTCCACCTTCTTCCATCAGGAATAAAGATACAAAAGTCTGAGGCCATGTACCAACTGACTCCAAAATAGCTTCTTCCCTGCGGCTGTCAGACTTTTGAATGGACCTACCTCGCATTAAATTGATCTTTCTCTACACCCCTCGCTGTGACTGTGACACTACATTTTGCACCCTCTCCTTTCTTTCTCTATGAACAGTATGCTATGTTTCTGTAGTGCACAAGAAACAATACTTCTCACTGTATCCCAAAACCTGGGGCAATAATAAATCAAATCAAATCTCGCCATATTTCAGTTAGCGGGCAAGAGGGAGTCGATACTCACTAAGGATAGGATAAGAAAAGATGGATTGGCCATGATAAAATGTCCATTAGAGTTAGATTTGGCCTCAATTCCTTTCTGTGGGAGTGAATTCCACACATTCATCACCCTCTGGGTGAAGAAATTTCTCCTAACCCTAGTTCTGAAAGGTTTACTCCTTATCCTCAAACTATGGACTCCCCCATCATCGGGGGCATTCTCTCTGAATCCACCCTATCTAACCGTTAGAATTTTATAAGTTTCTACGATATCCCCTCTCATAGAAATTTATAAACTCTAGTGAATATAATTGAGTGACATAGTCTCTCCTCACCCCAGGAGTTGGCAGTGTTAATGTAAGCCTAATTGCGACACAAATAAATAAATTTCAAATTAGGTGGTTAGCCATGCTAAATTGCTGCTTAATGTTCAAAGACGCGCAGGTTAGGTGAGTTAACCATGCTAAATTGCCTCTTAATGTTCAAGGATGTGGAGATTAGGGGATTAGCGGAGTAAGTATACGGGGATAGGACCTGGGTAAAATGCTCTGTCAGGGAGCCGGTACAGACCGAATAGCCTTTCGCAGAATCCCAACAGTGCAGGAGGAGGCCATTCAGCCCATCGAGTCTGCAGTGGCCACAATCCCACCCAGACCCTATCCTCGTAACCCCACGTATTTACTCTAGCTAATTCCTCGATGCTAAGGGACAATTTAGCATGGCCAATGCACCTAACCTGCACACCTTTGGACACTAAGGGCCAATTTAGCATGGTCAATTTACCTAACCTACACATCTTTGGACACTAAGGGGCAATTTAGCACGGCCAATCCACCCTAACCTGCACATCTTTGGACACTAAGGGCCAATTTAGCATGGCCAATGCACCTAACCTACACATCTTTGGACACTAAGGGCCAATTTAGCATGGCCAATGCACCTAACCTACACATCTTTGGACACTAAGGGCCAATTTAGCATGGCCAATGCACCTAACCTACACACCTTTGGACACTAAGGGCCAATTTAGCACGGCCAATCCACTTAAACATCTTTGGACTGTGGGAGGAAGCCCACACAGACACTGGCAGACTCCACGCAACACAATGGGAATCAAACCCAGGTCCCTGGCACTGTGAGGCAGCAGTGCCAACCACTGTGTTGCCCTAAAGAGGCCAAATGGCCTCTTTCTGCACTGCGGGACATCTATGATTCAGGTCTCGAATGAATCACTTACAAAAAGGAAAACGAAATGGGAAAGAGAGAGAGAGAGAGAGAGAGCGCCTGACTCAATCCCAACATTAAAAGTTTTGAAATTTGTTTGTGTGTGTTTTACAGTTTTTTTTGTGTGGGGGGGGGGGGGGAAGGGAGATGGGGACAGGGAATGGGGGGGGTTCTATATCATATAAAATAAAACACGCACAATGGGCCAGTGACAGGAGAGAGCAGAGGGATAAGGGAGAGAGAGAAGGGGAGAAGTCTAAAGTTGACACAAAGTTAATTTTACTCGCTGAAACTTACCGATGGTGGAGATATAGGTGCTGTTGAAGTTATCTTCGGCGAAGCGGATGATCAGGCAAGTCTTGCCCACCCCACTGTCCCCAATAAGTAAGAGTTTGAAGAGATAGTCGTATGCTTTCGCCATCTTGGACCCAAGCTTTCCCTATAGGAGCTGATTTTAAAAAGAAAGCGACAGAGAGAGAGAGAGGAAAAGGGAAACTCTCTCTCGCTTCCCACAGTCAAGGAGTGGCTTCACTGTGTTTTAATAAGAACCCTCCCTTTTTCCTAGCACATCACTCAAGTTCATGGAGTTTTGGCAACTTCTGACCAGCAAAAATATATTTTAAAAAATCCCCTTTCCCCAGCCCATTACTACAGGCAAACTGAGGATTAGAGTTTTAACAACTTCTGAAATGCAAAAATAAAACTTTTCTCCTTTCCCCAACACCATTACTGATCACAAACTGAGGGTTATTGGATTTTATCAAGTTCTGATATTTAAAAATAAAACTTCTCCCTTTCCCCAGTACATTAATCTAGGCAAACTGAGGGTTATTGGGTTTTATCAAGTTCTGATATTTAAAAATAAAACTTCTCCCTTTCCCCAGTACATTAATCTAGGCAAACTGAGGGTTATTGGGTTTTAACAAGTTCTGATATTTAAAAATAAAACTTCTCCCTTTCCCCAGTACATTAATCTAGGCAAACTGAGGGTTATTGGGTTTTATCAAGTTCTGATATTTAAAAATAAAACTTCTCCCTTTCCCCAGTACATTAATCTAGGCAAACTGAGGGTTATTGGGTTTTAACAAGTTCTGATATTTAAAAATAAAACTTCTCCCTTTCCCCAGTACATTAATCTAGGCAAACTGAGGGTTATTGGGTTTTAACAAGTTCTGACATATAAAAATAAAACTTTCCTCTTTCCCCAGCACTAATTGCAAACTGAGGGTTATTGGGTTTCGCAATTTCTAACAGTCATTGTAGAATCACTACAGTTCAGAAGGAGGCCATTTGGCCCATGGGATCTGCACTGACCACAATCCCACCAAGCCCTACCTCCATGCATTTACCATAGCTGGTCCTCCAGACACTAAGGGACAATTTAGCATGGTTAATCCATCTATCCCACACATCTTTGGACACTAAGGGGCAATTTAGCATGGCCAATCCACTCTAACCTTCATATTTTTGGACAGTAAGAGCCAAATTAGCATGGCCAATCCATACATAACCCACACATCTTTGAACTGTGGGAGGAAACCGGAGCACCCAGAGGAAACCCACTCAGACACAAGGACAACGTGCAGACTGCGCACAGATAGTGATCTGAGCTGGCAATCGAACCTGGGTTTCTGGCACTGTGAGGCAGCAGTGCTAACCACAATGCTACCGTGCCACCGAATAAATCTAAAACAACTTCCTCTTTCCCTAGCACATTTCTGATCGCAAATTGAGATTTATTGAGTTTTGCAATTTCTGACAAATAAAATCAAGACAATTTCTAAAAAATGTATTGATTAGTGTTCCAAGTGAGGCTTACATTAACACTGCAATGAAGTTACTGTGAAATTCCCCTAGTCGCCACACTCCTGTTTGGGTAGCACTGTGGGAGAATTTAGCACGGCCAGTGGGCCCTAACCAGCACATCTTTTCAGACTGTGGGAGGAAACCAGAGTACCCGGAGGAAACCCACGCAGACATGGGGAGAACATGCAGGCTCCAACACAGACAGTGACCCAAGCTGGAAATTGAACCCCGGTCCCTGGCGCTGTGAGGCAGCAGTGCTAACCCACTGTGTCACCGTGCTGCTGGGGAATCGAACCCGGGTCCCTGGCGCTGTGAGGCAGCAGTGCTAACCCACTGTGTCACCGTGCTGCTGGGGAATCGAACCCGGGTCCCTGGCGCTGTGAGACAGCAGTGCTAACCCACTGTGTCACCGTGCTGCTGGGAATCGAACCCGGGTCCCTGGCGCTGTGAGGCAGCAGCGCTAACCCACTGTGTCACCGTGCTGCTGGGGAATCGAACCCGGGTCCCTGGCGCTGTGAGACAGCAGTGCTAACCACTGTGTCACCGTGCTGCTGGGGAATCGAACCCGGGTCCCTGGCGCTGTGAGGCAGCAGCGCTAACCCACTGTGTCACCACGCTGCCTTTCCCTAACACATTACTGATCACAAACTGAGGTTTATTGAGTTTTATTTTATTTTTGTTAGTCAGAAGTTGCAATGTTCCCTTTCCCTGGCACATCACTGCAGGGAAAGTGAACTTTACCGCATTCCCCGACCAACAGGAAACAACCTTCCCCTTTTGAAAGAGAACATTTTTAAAGTGTTTTTTGTGTGTGTGTGGGACAAAACTTTCTTCAAAAAAAAATGATGTGAATGTTTGGACTTGGCTTGTTGACAAAAAAATCTTAAATGGTTGGTCAGAACAGTAATATCCCCTTCATGCAAGCTTTAATTTTCTCTCTTACTGTTGGGTGTGTAAGTATGGAGTGGTATATAGGTTATGTGTGTGCAGAGGGGCGGAGGGAAGAAGGGGCAGGGGGGGTGAGGGGAGGGATGGAGGAGTGGGGGATGAGAGGTGGGGGAGGCACGGGGGAAGGAGAGAAGCAGGGGGCAGGGGGAGAAGTTGGAGAAGAGACAGTGGGGGACAAAGAGGAGAGACGGAGCAGGGAGAAGGGGCGGTGGGTCAGGAGAGGAGCAAGGGGGCAGGAGCAGGAGAGGGGAGCAGGGAGCGGCGGGTGGGGTGGGGGTAGATTGGGGGGTTTGGGAGGGGGTGGGCCACTTGGAGGTTGGAGAAGGGAGTGTGTGTGTGTGTGTTATCTGTGTGTAAGTGAGAGAGAGGAAGAGATAGTGTTCGAGAATGAGAGCGAGAGTATGTGTGTGAGAGAGTGTGTATGTGTGTGTGAGTGAGAGAGGTATTTGTCTATGTGTGTGAGAGTGTGTATGTGAGAGAGAGAGTGTGTGAGAGTGTGTTTGTATGTGAGAGAGAGAGTGTGTGTGTGAGAGAGAGACAGTGTGTGTGTGTGTGTGTGAGGGAGAGAGAGAGAGTGTGTGTATGAGAGAGAGTGAGAATGTCTGGGGTGGGTCAGTAAGTGTGTGTGAGAGTGTGTGGAAAGGGAGTGTTTGGTTGTGTGTGAGTGTGTGCATGTATGGTAGTGGGGGGAGGCGAAATGCATAAGGTTCTGGAGAGAGCTGAGGTCGTTTTTCATAGAATCACAGAATCCTTACAGTACAAGAGGAGGCTACATTGAGTCTACACTGGCCACAATCCCACCCAGGCCATATCTCAATAACCCAACAGATTTACTCCACTAATACCCTTAATCTACACATCTTTGGACGATAAGGAATAATTTAGCCCGGCCAATCCACCCAACCTGCACATCTTTGGACACTAGTGGACAGTTTAGCATGCCCAATCCACCCTAACCTGCACATCTTTGGACTGTGAGAGGAAATCAGAACATTCGGAGGAAACTCACGCAGACACATGGAAAAAATGTGTAGCGACTGTAGCACCATTTAGCACGGTGGCACTGTGGTTAGCACCATTGCCTCATAGTGCCAAGGATTCAGGTTTAATCCCCAGCTTGGGTCAATGTTGGTGTGGAGTCTGCGCATTCTCTCCGTGTGTCTGCGAGGGTTTGCTCCGGATTCCTCCCACAATCCAAGGATGTGCAGGTTGGGTCAACTGGTCATGCAAAATTGCCGATGGTGGGGGTGTTCAGAACTAGAGGGTCACAGTCTGAGGATTGGGGGGTAGACCATTTCGGACGGAGGTGAGGAGACATTTCTTCACCCGGTGAGCCTGTGGAATTCATTCCCACTGGAAGTAGTTGATGCCAAAACATTGAATGTGTTCAAGAGGCAGCTGGATATAGCACTTGGGGGTGAACGGGATCAAAGGTTATGGGGAGAAAGCAGGATTAGGCTATTGAGTTGGATGATCAGCTGTGATGGTGATGAATGAAGAGGCAAATGGCCTCCTATCTTCTATATTTCTAGCTCCCGAAAACCTGCTTGCAGGAATTTAGAGAGTCCCAGAGATACGCAGCATGGAAACAGGCCCTTCGGCGCAACTGCTCCAAGCCCACTAGGTTTCCTAATCTGAACTTGCCCCGTCTGGTGTGTTTGGGCCTGTATCTCTCTCAACCTTCCCCATCCATGTACCTATCCAAATATCTTGTAATTATTGTCAATGTAGCTGCCTCTACCGCCCCCTCTTACAGATCATTCCACACACGCGCCACTCTCGATATGAAAAATTTACCCCTTGGGTCCCCTTTTCTCCTCTCGCCTTTAACCCTCCGCTCTTTAGTTTTGGACTCCCCTCTATTCCTGGGGAAAAAGACCCCAGGGATTCACCTGATCTACACCACTCACGATTTTATAATCCTCTATAACGTTACCCCCCCCCCCAATCCTTCTAAATTTTATTTATTTATTAGTGCCACGGGTATTTCCCAGGGCTGAAATGGTCGCTACAGGTTTAAGGTGCTGGGGGCAAGTACTGATGGAGATAAAGAACAAAGAACAAAACAGCATGGGAAACAGGCCCTTTGGCCCAACGAGCCCGTGCCGTCACTCCAATCTTTGTATCATCAGCTAATTTGCTGATCCAAGTTACCACATCATCATCCAGATCTTTGATATAGATGACAAACAACAATGGACCCAACACTACGGCACACCACTAGTCACAGGCCTCCACTCAGAGAAGCAATCTTCCACAACCACTCTCTGGCTTCTTCCACTGATGTAGAGATGCCGGCGTTGGACTGGGGTAAACACAGTAAGAAGTCTGACAATGCCAGGTTTAAGTCCAACCGATTTATTTGATAGTAAACTGGCAAGCTTTCGGGGTTTGCCCCTTCATCAGACGAATGGAGAGTTCTGGCCTCAGACAGATCATATGCCTCTGACCTTCAGGTAAGCATTCTCCAAGGATGCCTTCACGACACATGACAGCGCAGATCCGCTGAGCAGAGACTGATAGCCAAGTTCCGCACACACGAGGACGGTCTCAACAGGGATCTTGGGTTCGTGTCACACTATCTGCAACTCCCATGACTTGCCTAGATTTGCAAAACCTCACTTACTGTGCTGTCTGGAGACAATACACATCTCTTTAACCTGGGCTTAATGCTCCTTCCACTCACATTGTTAGCCACTTTAAGACTTGAATAGCAGGTTAGGTGTAAAGATTCACATTCTAATCAGTAATCTGTAAACAGTCTGTGCTGTTATATGATCTGTCTGAGGCCAGAACTCCATTCACCTGATGAAGAGGGAAACCTCGAAAGCTTGCGAGTTTACTATCAAATAAATCGGTTGGATTAAACCTGGTGTTGTCAGACTTCTTACTGAGTTTACCCCAGTCCAATGCCGGCATCTCTACATCATTCTTACATTGAGCCAGTGTCTAATCCAATTTACTACCTCCTCGTGGGCAGTTAACATAGCATTGTTCATAGAACGTTTGTTCTACCAGTGACTGGTTTCAATCTATACATTCAGTGATTGGATGTTGTTGCATTTAAGTTCCCATCTAGGGCTGATCCTATTATCAGTCTACATTGTTCTGGGTCTGCCCTTAAAGTGCCCCAAGCTCTGACTACCGTCTCTACAGCATCTCGGTTACTGCCTGTTTTAACTGTGACTGTGCCAAAAGCTCGGGGCAGCCGCCGCAAAGGCACAATGGGGAAAGGCCACGCTGTAAGGCATTTCAACGGAGGCAGACCGAGGGCCTTGGGAACGCCCTCGACCTGCGTAACTGTGTGCCAATCTGAGCAACAACGGCACACACTGACTTTTGAGGCATGGGTACATTTGGAAGTTTTGAAATGTTTATGACAGTAATTTGTGTGGAATTATTTAAAGAATTTTTTTTTGGTTCTGCACTGTTTGCCATTCAAAAGCATGTAATTTTGAAGGGTCTTTGAGTTTTTTTGTGTGAATAAAGTATATATTCTGGGAAAGGGTGGTTGCTGTGCGCCGGTCTGAGCAGTGGTAGCACGCGGTGGTTTTTCGGGCATGTATATAGTTTGTAAGTTTTTGGAATGACATGAGTGCACTTTGTATGTAACTATACGGAATTTTGAATTCTGCACTGTATCTGCAATTCAAGAGATGTAATTTTGCAAAGGTTTATTTGAAATTTTTTATGAATAAAGTATATTTTTGGGGGAAAAAAAAGTGACTGTCTGTGCTAAAAACCAGTGCCTCTTTGATGTCTCTTCCCACCATTTTGTGTTGTTGGAGATACCGGTGTTGGACTGGGGCAAACGCAGTAAGAAATCCCTGATTAAAATCCAACAGGTTTATTAGGTAGCGAACGCCACTAGCTTTCGGGGCACTGCCCCTTAGCTGGGGAGTTCTGATTATAAACAGGGCAATATAAAGGCGCACATTCAGATGACAGAATACTGATTAGAATACGAGTCTTTACAGCTAGTCAAGTCTTTAAAGGTGCAGGCAATGTGAGCGGTCTCTTTTAAGGTCAAACCAAATAGACAAACTCGAGTTAAATCAGGACAAAGTAAAAGGAGCAGTTCCCCAGAAGGAAGCCTGAACTAAAGCAAAGTGCAAAGGAAACTTAAAAAAAAATGATTATTAGGGTCATTAATGCACTCCCAGTCCCTGTGAGATAGCATTAAGCTCATACAGAATAATAAGTGAGATGTTGCCAGCCCAGGCAAGTCATGGGGGGTGGTGGTTACAGATAGTGTGACATGAACCAGGCAACCATTTTGTGTGCCAGGTAACCATTTATTTATTCTCCATATCTCACACCACATCCCTTTCTTCTTTGCCAGACTCAGTGCCAAAAAAACAGGGGAGAACAGGGGAATGGAAGTGATGGGCTAGCATGGGTGTTGATGGGACGAATGGCCTTCGGGGCGGCTCTTTGGAGTGGAGACATTGGTGGAATGGAGTGCTGGGCTAGCATGGGTGTTGATGGGACGAATGGCCTTCGGGGCTGCTCTTTGGAGTGGAGACATTGGTGGAATGGGAGTGCTGGGCTAGCATGGGTGTTGATGGGACGAATGGCCTCCAGGGCGGCTCTTTGGAGTGGAGACATTGGCGGAATGGGAGTGCTGGGCTAGCATGGGTGTTGATGGGACGAATGGCCTCCAGGGCGGCTGCTTTGGAGTGGAGACATTGGCGGAATGGGAGTGCTGGGCTAGCATGGGTGTTGATGGGACGAATGGCCTCCGGGGCGGCTCTTTGGAGTGGAGACATTGGTGGAATGGGAGTGCTGGGCTAGCATGGGTGTTGATGGGACGAATGGCCTCCGGGGCGGCTCTTTGGAGTGGAGACATTGGTGGAATGGGAGTGCTGGGCTAGCATGGGTGTTGATGGGACGAATGGCCTCCGGGGCGGCTCTTTGGAGTGGAGACATTGGCGGAATGGGAGTGCTGGGCTAGCATGGGTGTTGATGGGACGAATGGCCTCCAGGGTGGCTGTTTGGAGTGGAGACATTGGTGGAATGGGAGTGCTGGGCTAGCATGGGTGTTGATGGGACGAATGGCCTCCAGGGTGGCTGTTTGGAGCGGAGACAACGGTGGATTGTTAGTAATAAAATAACATCCAGCAAGGGGATAAGAGAGGGGTTTGAAAGAAGAAAGATTTAAAAAAAAAAGCAGGGGTTGAAACAAGAATTCAACGGTTGAAGGGTTGGCTTGACCTTCACAAAATGGCGGCCGGCGGGCGAAGCGGGGGAGGGAAGGTCGCCGACGTCATGCCGGAGGTGACGCAGAGGGTCTTCCTGCCCCTCGCGGGAAACCCCGCTATATCCGGGGCCCCCCGGGCCGCCCCTTCCTTCTTTTGCACGACAGCGAGCCAACGCTCAAGATGCCTGTGAGTGTCCGCGGGCCGGAGAAGGGAAGGGAGGGAAGTAAAGGCCCTTACCGGAGAAAGGGAGGAGGAGGGGGGGGGGTAGAAGCGAGGGAAAAGCGGGCGGAGGTAGTTTGTGAAGTAATATTTTTAAGCTTAGCTGAAAACGAAAACAACTCACCCGAGGACGACGAGGGGGGAAGCAAAGATGGCGGCTGCCCAACGGCCGCTGTGGCGCCGCGTGTCGTTGCCCCTGGCAGCGCGAGGTCGTGTCTCCCCCCCCCCCCCCCCGCCAATCATTCTCTCTCCAGCCCCCCCCCACGCTCCGTTACTCGGGGCAACGCCGCGAGCCCCGCCGTCACCCCGGGTAACGGCTCGAGATGGGGGTTGCGAGGGAGGAGGCCGGCCTCCCGTTTTCCCCCACCTGCCAATCAAAGCCCTCGCTCCGTCGCCCCGGGCAACGGCTCGAGATGGGGGAGGAGAAGAACTTGCTGCTCCCCGCCTGTCAATCAAATAGCTCCACCCCCTCCGCTCCGTCGTCCCGGGCAACGGCTCGAAATGGGGGGGGGGGGGGGGAAAGAGGAGACGGCCCTTCTGTTGCCCCATCTGTCAATCAAAGCCGTCGCACCCGGCCAACGGCTCGAGACTTTTTGGGGGGGGGGGGGGGGGGGGAGAACTTGCTGCTCCCCACCTGTCAATCAAATAGCTCCACCCCTCCGCTCCGTCGTCCCGGGCAACGGCTCGAGATGGGGGAGGAGACGGCCTTTTAGTGCCCACCTGTCAATCAAAGCCGTCGCCCCGGGCAACGGCTCGAGATGGGGGAAGGAGAGCTTACTGCTCCCCAGCTGTCAATCAAACAGCTCCGCCACCCCCCCGCTCCGTCGTCCCGGGCAACGGCTCGCGTTGGGGGAGGAGTCGGCCCCTCTGTTGCCCCACCTGCCAATCAAAGCCCTCGCTCCGCCGCCCCGGGCAACGGCTCGAGATGGGGGAGGAGACGGCCCTTCTGCTCCCCACCTGTCAATCAAATAGCTCCACCCCTCCGCTCCGTCGTCCCGGGCAACGGCTCAAAGTGGGGGGAGGAGACGGCCCTTCTGTTGCCCCATCTGTCAATCAAAGCCGTCGTCCCGGGCAACGGCTCGAGATGGGGGAGGAGACGGCCCTTCTGCTCCCCACCTGTCAATCAAACAGCTCCACCCCTCCGCTCCGTCGTCCCGGGCAACGGCTGCAGGCGGCCGGGGTGGCGGCAACCCCGGGTCCTAGTGCCCGCCTGTGCTCTTGGAGTATGGGGTCGGGTTTAAAGGGACAGTGTCTCTTCCCCTCCCCATAAGGACAGGCATTTCTCCTGGGGGAGAGGAAGGGGGAGCTGGAAATCATCTGTAGCCTTGGAATTAGTTTTGCCAAAATCACTTCAGGGCTTTATGGACTTGGGGTACTGGAGGGTGATGTGTGACGGGTTAGCGCTGCTGCCTCACGGCGCCAGGGACCCGGGTTTGATTCCCGCCTCGGGTCACTGTGTGTGTGGCGTCTGCACGTTCTGTCTGTGCCTGCGTGGGTTTCCACTGGATGCTCCGGTTCTCCTCTCCCCCCCCCCCCCCCCCCCCCCCCCCCCCACACACACACACACACAGTCCAAATTACGTGTAGGTTAGATGGATTGGCCATGCTAAATTGTCCCTTATTGTTCGGGGCATCAGCAGAGAAAATACCTGGGGTTACAGGGATAGGGTTTTGGTGGGATTATTGTTGGCACAGAGTCGATGGGCCAAATAGCCTCTCCCTCCACTAGGGATTTTATGGAAGGTCTATAACTGTATTCACACTGTTTAGAGGGTTTTACAGACTGAGGTATTTACTGTCCACACTGTACAGGGCTTTACAGACTAGGATATTTACTATCCACTCTGTACAGGGCTTTACAAACTGGGGTATTTATTGTCCACATTGTACAGGGCTTTACAGACTGGGGTATTTATTGTCCACATTGTACAGGGCTTTATAGACTGGGGTATTTATTGTCCACATTGTACAGGGCTTTACAGACTGGGGTATTTATTATCCACATTGTACAGGGCTTTACAAACTGGGGTATTTACTGTCCACACACTGTACAAGGCTTTACAAACTGGGGTATTTACTGTCCACAGTGTACAGGGCTTTATAAACTGGGGTATTTATTATCCACAGTGTACAGGGCTTTATAAACTGTGGTATTTATTATCCACACTGTACAGGGCTTTATAGACTGGGGTATTTACTGTCCCCACACTCTACAGGGTTTTACAGACTGGGGTATTTACTGTCCACACACTGTACAGGGCTTTACAGACTGGGGTATTTATTATCCACACACTGTACAGGGCTTTACAAACTGGGGTATTTATTATCCACATTGTACAGGGCTTTACAGACTGGGGTATTTATTATCCACACTGTACAGGGCTTTACAAACTGGGGTATTTACTGTCCACACACTGTACAGGGCTTTATAGACTGGGGTATTATCCACACTGTACAGGGCTTTATAGACTGGGGTATTTATTATCCACACTGTACAGGGCTTTACAGACTGGGGGATTTATTATCCACACTGTACAGGGCTTTACAGACTGGGGTATTATTATCCACACTGTACAGGGTTTTACAGACTGGGGTATTTATTATCCACACTGTACAGGGCTTTACAGACTTGGATATTTACTGTCCACACACTGTACAGGGCTTTATAGACTGGGGTATTTATTGTCCACATTGTACAGGGCTTTACAGACTGGGGTATTTACTCTCCACACTGTACAGGGCTTTACAGACTGGGTATTTACTCTCCGCACTGTATAGGGCTTTACAGACTGGGGTATTTATTATCCACATTGTACAGGGCTTTACAGACTGGGGTATTTTACTCTCCACACTGTATAGGGCTTTACAGACTGGGGTATTTATTATCCACTCTGTACACGGCTTTACAGACTGGGGTATTTATTATCCACACTGTACACGGCTTTACAGACTGGGGTATTTACTGTCCACACACTGTACAGGGCTTTACAGACTGGGGTATTTACTGTCCACACACTGTACAGGGCTTTACAGACTGGGGTATTTATTATCCACACTGTACAGGGCTTTACAGACTGGGGTATTTATTATCCACACTGTACAGGGCTTTACAGACTTGGGTATTTATTATCCACACCGTACAGGGCTTTACAAACTGGGGTATTTACTGTCCACACACTGTACAGGGCTTTACAGACTGGGGTATTTATTATCCACATTGTACAGGGCTTTACAGACTGGGGTATTTATTATCCACACTGTACAGGGCTTTACAAACTGGGGTATTTATTATCCACACCGTACAGGGCTTTACAAACTGGGGTATTTACTGTCCACACACTGTACAGGGCTTTACAGACTGGGGTATTTATTATCCACATTGTACAGGGCTTTACAGACTGGGGTATTTATTATCCACACTGTACAGGGCTTTACAAACTGGGGTATTTATTATCCACACCGTACAGGGCTTTACAAACTGGGGTATTTACTGTCCACACACTGTACAAGGCTTTATAGACTGGGGTATTTATTATCCACACTGTACAGGGCTTTATAGACTGGGGTATTTACTGTCCACACTGTACAGGGCTTTATAGACTGGGGTATTTACTGTCCACACTGTACAGGGCTTTATAGACTGGGGTATTTACTGTCCACACTGTACAGGGCTTTACAAACTGGGGTATTTATTATCCACACTGTACAGGGCTTTACAAACTGGGGTATTTACTGTCCACACACTGTACAGGGCTTTACAGACTGGGGTATTTACTGTCCACACTGTACAGGGCTTTACAAACTGGGGTATTTACTGTCCACACTGTACAGGGCTTTACAAACTGGGGTATTTACTGTCCACACTGTACAGGGCTTTACAGACTGGGGTATTTACTGTCCACACACTGTACAGGGCTTTACAGACTGGGGTATGTACTGTCCACACCCTATATAGAGCTTCACAGAACTGTATATTTATTTAAGGCTTCCTGCCCCTTGTTTTTGTGACATTTGCTCCCTGAAGATTAAATTGCAGTGTTTGCATTTTCCACCTGCTGCCTTGGTATTTGTCTGTAAAGTGACAAAGCAAGGAGCTTTGTATCTCCATGGAGTGTGATGTGTTTCCCGATCTCATGATGGTGCTGTACTGATGATGACCTCCCTGATGTTACTCTTCCTCAGTCAATAATACATGGCCCCAGAGGTAATTCCCCCAGCCCTAATTGCCCCTCGAACTGAGTGCTTCACTTGGTCAGAGGGGGGCAGTTACAAGTCATGTGGGGGGGGGGGGGAGAGGTGTCCGGGGGGGGGGATTGTTGTGTGGGGGGTGTGGGGTGGGTGGTGTGGTGTTGCTGCATGGGGGGGTTGCTGTGTGGGGTGTCGGGGTGAAGAATAGTGGATAGCAGACAGTAAACTCACCCTGTCAATTCTCTCGTTCCAGCTGGCAAAGGATTTGTTGCATCCGTCTCCCGAGGAGGAGAAGAGAAAACACAAGAAGAAGCGGCTGGTGCAAAGCCCCAACTCCTACTTCATGGATGTCAAATGTCCTGGTGCGTATTTCCCCCACAGCCAAGGGCTGCAGTCCCCACCCTCACAGCATCTCTTCAGCTTAAGGGAGTTAAGAGCCCTTAACTCCGCACTAATCAGGGATCCTGCCCGGGGGAATGGCAGGCATTTATCTTACTGCTCAGGGAATTGAGAGAGGAAACTACCTGTCCTGGGAGTGTTTGATGGGGAGGACAGTGTAGAGGGAGCTTTACTCTGTATCTAACCCCGTGCTGTACCTGTCCTGGGAGTGTTTGATGGGGGACAGTGTAGAGGGAGCTTTACTCTGTATCTAACCCAGTGCTGTACCTGTCCTGGGAGTGTTTGATGGGGGACAGTGTAGAGGGAGCTTTACTCTGTATCTAACCCCGTGTTGTACCTGTCCTGGGAGTGTTTGATGGGGGGACAGTGCAGAGGGAGCTTTACTCTGTATCTAACCCTGTGCTGTACCTGTCCTGGGAGTGTTTGATCAGGGACAGTGCAGAGGAAGCTTTACTCTGTATCTAACCCTGTGCTGTACCTGTCCTGGGAGTGGTTGATGGGGGGACAGTGTAGAGGGGGCTTTACTCTGTATCTAACCCCGTGCTGTACCTGTCCTGGGAGTGTTTGATGGGAACAGTGTAGAGGGAGATTTACTCTGTATCTAACCCTGTGCTGTACCTGTCCTGGGAGTGTTTGATGGGGGACAGTGTAGAGGGAACTTTACTCTGTGTCTAACCCTGTGTTGTACCTGTCCTGGGAGTGTTTGATGGGGGCACAGTGTAGAGGGAGCTTTATTCTGTATCTAACCCCGTGCTGTACCTGTCCTGGGAGTGTTTGATGGGGGGACAGTGTAGAGGGAGCTTTATTCTGTATCTAACCTTGTGCTGTACCTTGTTCGCTAACGCGGCTATTATCTGCCTCCTCCTGTGCGTTCCTGACTCGTGTTGCTGTTTCTCAGGTTGCTACAAAATCACGACAGTTTTCAGCCATGCACAGACAGTTGTGTTGTGTGTTGGGTGTTCCACTGTGCTTTGCCAGCCCACTGGAGGAAAAGCCAGGTTAACAGAAGGTGAGTGCCTTTCCCTCTTTTGTGGGGCATGGGCAAGAGTGGCTGTGATTCCCCATGTGGTTGGATAGCCAAGGGAGTTGTCAGACTGGCAGTAGTCCCAGCACTTGGGTCTTTTTCAATTCACAGCCTGTCTGTGAACACAGGGGAGGGGGAGCTGGGTGATGGGGTGTGTTGGAGCTCTCAGTGCAGGAGGGCAATGCCACTTGCCTTAAGTTGTAGGTTGCAGCACATCAGGGGACCATTTGGTCTGCCCACCCTGAAAGAGAGGCTCTCCTCGCACCCTCGCTCTGTTTAAGTTAAAAGCTTGTTTTATTAGTCACAAGTAAGGCTTACGTTAACATTGCAATGATGTTACTCTGGAATTCCCCTGGTCCCACACTCCTGTTTGGGCTCACTGAGGGAGAATTCAGTACGGCCAATGCACCTAAGCTAACACTGCAATGAAGTTACTGTTTTAAAAAAAAAATCCCCTAGTCGCCCACTCCGCCACCTGTTTGGGTACACCGTGGGAGAATTTAGCACAGCCAGTGCACCCTAACCAGCACGTCTTTCAGACTGTGGGAGGAAACCGGAGGAAACCCACACAGACACGGGGAGAACGTGCAGACTCTGCACAGACAGTGACCCGAGCTGGGAATTGAACCTGGGTCCCTGGTGCTGACAGGCAGCAGTAAGATGTCTTGCAACTTGCTAACCACTGCATCCCTGTGCTGCTCCCCCTCTGCCCCGCTCCCTTGTCTTTTGTACAGTAACCCCGCGAATTGTCACATTAAACAACGATGGAATTCGAGCAAAAAACACGGGCAATTGGAACTCGCTTAAGGGTTTAAAAAGGAGTGGCAGGGACAAGTTGGGCCGAAGGGCCTGTTTCCCTGCTGTAAACTTCTAGGACTCTAAGATCGTGGCTAATGTGACTTCAAATCTGCGTCCCACCTTCCCAACATCCTTTCACCCCCCCCCCACCTTGTTAATCGAAATCTACCTTGCTCTGCCTTAAAAAATATTCAAACACTTTGCTCTCACCACCTTTCAAAGAGTTGTATGGAAGATCGGAGCAGGAGGAGGCCATTCAGCCCTTCAAGCCTGCTCTGCCATTCATCACCATCATGGCTGATCATCCAACCCAGCAGCCTGGCCACTCGCTGTCTCCAATACCTGTACGGCTTTCCTTAACAGGAATGAAATATGACTGTCCAGTGGGGAGCAGGATGGGTGCTCTTTAACATAACTCCCTTTCCTTGATCCTCTCTGCCCCTACGTATAAAATGATGTAGAGATGCCGGCATTGGACTGGGGTAAAGACAGTAAGAGGTCTGACAACACCAGGTTTAAATCAAATCGATTTATTTGATAGTAAACTCGCAAGCTTTCGGCTTTATAGCCTTCGTCAGGCGAATGAGGTGTTCTGTCCGCGATAGCGTGCGAGTATACTATCAAATAAATCGGTTGGATTTAAAACTGATGTTGTCAGACCTCTTCCTACATATAAAACCCAGGATGCTGAAAGCTCAGTTGCCCTTTGTGCAATCTGTTCATTTGTTCACACAGCAGTACAGGCACCTGGGGGCAAAAGGCGGCCTCGAATAAATCCCAGTGGGGAGTATGTGAGAAACGTCACTCCCACGGGGGGAGTGGGGAGGAGAATGTGGGACTCGCTCCCATGGGGGGAGTGATCGGGGAGTGTGGGACATGCATTTGCCTGGTGTCTGTAGCAGCATGTTTTTCAGTTTCTCTCTCTCTCTCTCCCCCGCAGGCTGTTCCTTCAGAAGAAAACAGCACTAAAGATGACAGTTGGCATTTGAGGGTGGGTGAGATGCCACCTTGCTGGGCATTGTGAGCCTGGCTGGGGGGCATGGATCTGCTTCCTGGGGGTGTGGATGGCAGGATGGAGTTGGGGAAGTGCAGGCTGCGTGCTCATGTCCTCGAGCCTCACCCACCTGCTTTCTAGAAACTTTTTTGGACCCTCTTGCTGATATTGAGTTTGTTAAATTGTCAAATAAAACAATATAATGTATTGGGGCTTTCAACCTGTGGCTTCTTTATATCAATGCTTCCCTATAACCTGGGCGAGTGAGTGCCCCCCCCCCTCGCTTCATCAGAGTGGGTCACAAGATTGAAATAGGATTTATTCACCAACTGAATAAGATTTAATACACCTTGAATACTTCATAACAGGTTATCGAAAATGCTCCATTTATATATTAATAGAATTATCATCAACTTCAAGTGGTAGAAGTGAAAGAAATATTTACACTCTGGACACAGGGAGAGCACGCTGATTGTGAATAATCAGCATGCACTTCACTCCCCTTTGCTTCATGTCCAAACTGCTTCAGCCAGAAGGTTTCACTCAGAGGGTGGTGAGGGAATGGAACCGACTGCCATCGGAGGTTGTTGAGGCAAACTCACTGGGGTCTTTTAAGAGACTTCTGGATGAGTATATGGAAAAGAATAGGATAGGGGGTTATAGATAGGGCTGTGGATTGGAAGATGTGATCGGCGCAACTCGTGGGCCGAAGGGCCTGTTTGTGCTGTATTGTTCTATGTTCAAACTGGTTTGGGGGGGAAAAAAAATACACAGAGGGAAATTGGTGAAATGTGACAATCCCTAGTGTGTGATCAACAGTCAACAAAATGTCTGGCAAGGCTGCACTCAGAATCTGGGGGTTCCCCAGCAAGCCCCCAGGCTGCAGGTCACCCACCACTGATGTAATCTGCAGGCCTGGGGTTCATTGGCATGGGGCTCTCTCTCTCTCTCACACACAGAGACACACACACGAAGCTTTGGGAGCAGGAAAGACTGTTTGCACATTTCAAAATCCTGTGTCACGCATTTAAAAAGTTTGGCTCAGGTGACAGCCTATCCAGCAGGTGGGGTTCGCTCTGGAACGCAGTGTTTATAAGTCTAAAGTTTGTTTTAGTCGCAAGAAAGTTTATGTTAACACCATAATAATCACACTCGGGTGCCTGCTCGGGTGACACTGAGGGAGAATATAGTGTGGGCAGTGCACACTAACCGGCACATCTTCCAGACTGTGGGAGGAAACTGGAGCACCCAGAGGAAACCCAGGCTGACACAGGGAGAATGTGTAGACTCTGTACAATGACTCAAGTCAGGAATTGAACCCATGGCCCTGGTGCTGTGAGGTTGCAGTGCTAACCCGCTGTGCCATCCTTCAAGCTTCCCAGTGGGGGAGGAATGTGAGACACACTCCCACGGGGAGCAGGAGAGAATGGGACTCGGTCCCACAGAGAGGAATAGGGGGGAATGTGGGTCTTGTTCCCACAGGGAATGGTGGAGAATGTGGACTTGCTCCCATTGGGGGGAGAATATGGGACTCGCTCCCACAGGGAGAGTGGGGAAGAATAGCAGAGATGTACTGGGGGGGTGGGGAGGAGCGGTGAGAGTATGTCAACACAGAGGAATAAAGGCATATGGGGGTGAAGAGGGGCAGGGGAAGAGATGGGTGTGGAGCGGGACTGGCCTTTTAGCCTCTGCCTCCCAATCCCGAGTTACTGAGTGAATAATTGGGACGTGATGTTGGTCTAGATTAGTGAATGGGCCACAGATTGGCATCAAACCTGCACTGGCAGTGTAAGCCGTGCCATTCACCTGTTCAGCCGGGATGTGCTGTTGAAGTGCATTTGGTAAACATTGCCAAACAGTCCTGAGACAGCGCTGTGTGGCAATGAAAACCATCGCAAACAACTGTGGGTGACGAAGACACAGATGTCATATAGTAAGACTTTGGCTAATTTACACTGTCTAACTAATCCTGATCTTTAAGAGCCAAAACTCTCCTGCCTGGCTCACTCTCTTCCACCCTCTGTGAACAACAAATCTCAGCTAAGTTGTAACATCTTCTCATTTACATTCAATGGCATTGACCATCACTGAATACCGTCCCCCCCCCCTCCCGCTATCAACATCCTGGGGGTTACCATTAACCATCACTGAATTCCCCCCCCTACTATCAACATCCTGGGGGTTACCATTGCCCAGAAGCTGCACTGGACCCAGCCATATAAATACTGTGGCTCCCAGAGCAGGTCAGAGACTGGGAATCCTGTGGGTCTGTCCACCATCGACAAGGACACAAGTCCGGAGTGTGATGGAATATTCTCCACTTGCCTGGATGAGTGCGGCTCCAACAACACTCGAGAAGCTCGACACCATCCAGGGCAAAGCAGCCCCGCTCGATCGACACGCTAACCACAAACACTCACTCCCTCTGCGGGTAAGGCAAACACGTGTGTGCGTGTGAAGACAGGGATTTAATCAGGATTTGGCTTTTGTGAGGCCTCTTCCAGTCAAACAGCTTGCCGATAATCTCTGCCTTCAGAGCGACTGCTGCTTGGAACTCCGATTTCAGTATTTATCCATCTGTGAGACACGGGCATCGCTGGCTGGGCCAGCATTTATTGCCCATCCCTAGTTACCCTTGGAGGGGGCAGTTGGGAGTCAACCACATTGCTTTTTTGCTCTGGGAGTCACACGAAGGCCAGACCAAGGTAAGGATGGCAGATTTCCATCCCTGAAGGGATGGGTTTTCCTCACAATGGGGCATCAGTAGATTCTTAATCTCAGATATTTTTTATTGAATTCAAATTCTGCCACCTGCTGTGGTGGGATTCGAACCCGGTTCCTCCAGAACATTAGCTGGGTTTCTGGATTAATAGTCCAGTGATAAAACCACGAGGGTATCGACTCCCCGTCGTGTATTTCAATGTCTGCAATATCATAAATGTGTCAGCAGATGGCACTGAGAGTACAATCAGTTGTACCTGTCCTGGGCCGGGGGGGGGAACAGGGTAGAGGGAGCTTTACTCTGTATCTAACCCCGTGCTGTACCTGTCCTGGGATGGGGGACAGAGTAGAGGGAGCTTTACTCTGTATCTAACCCCGTGCTGTACCTGTCCTGGGAGTGTTTGATGGGGGGACAGGGTAGAGGGAGCTTTACTCTGTATCTAACCCCGTGCTGTACCTGTCCTGGGAGTGTTTGATGGGGGGACAGTGTAGAGGGAGCTTTACTCTGTATCTAACCCCGTGCTGTACCTGTCCTGGGAGTGTTTGATGGGGGGACAGTGTAGAGGGAGCTTTACTCTGTATCTAACCCCGTGCTGTACCTGTCCTGGGAGTGTTTGATGGGGGACAGTGTAGAGGGAGCTTTACTCTGTATCTAACCCCGTGCTGTACCTGTCCTGGGAGTGTTTGATGGGGGGACAGTGTAGAGGGAGCTTTACTCTGTATCTAACCCCGTGCTGTACCTGTCCTGGGAGTGTTTGATGGGGAGACAGTGTAGAGGGAGCTTTACTCTGTATCTAACCCCGTGCTGTACCTGTCCTGGGAGTGTTTGATGGGGGGACAGTGTAGAGGGAGCTTTACTCTGTATCTAACCCCGTGCTGTACCTGTCCTGGGAGTGTTTGATGGGGGGACAGTGTAGAGGGAGCTTTACTCTGTATCTAACCCCGTGCTGTACCTGTCCTGGGAGTGTTTGATGGGGGGACAGTGTAGAGGGAGCTTTACTCTGTATCTAACCCCGTGCTGTACCTGTCCTGGGAGTGTTTGATGGGGGGACAGTGTAGAGGGAGCTTTACTCTGTATCTAACCCCGTGCTGTACCTGTCCTGGGAGTGTTTGAGGGGGGACAGTGTAGAGGGAGCTTTACTCTGTATCTAACCCCGTGCTGTACCTGTCCTGGGAGTGTTTGATGGGGGGACAGTGTAGAGGGAGCTTTACTCTGTATCTAACCCCGTGCTGTACCTGTCCTGGGAGTGTTTGAGGGGGGACAGTGTAGAGGGAGCTTTACTCTGTATCTAACCCCGTGCTGTACCTGTCCTGGGAGTGTTTGATGGGGGAGACAGTGTAGAGGGAGCTTTACTCTGTATCTAACCCCGTGCTGTACCTGTCCTGGGAGTGTTTGATGGGGACAGTGTAGAGGGAGCTTTACTCTGTATCTAACCCCGTGCTGTACCTGTCCTGGGAGTGTTTGATGGGGGGACAGTGTAGAGGGAGCTTTACTCTGTATCTAACCCCGTGCTGTACCTGTCCTGGGAGTGTTTGATGGGGGGACAGTGTAGAGGGAGCTTTACTCTGTATCTAACCCCGTGCTGTACCTGTCCTGGGAGTGTTTGATGGGGGGACAGTGTAGAGGGAGCTTTACTCTGTATCTAACCCCGTGCTGTACCTGTCCTGGGAGTGTTTGATGGGGGGACAGTGTAGAGGGAGCTTTACTCTGTATCTAACCCCGTGCTGTACCTGTCCTGGGAGTGTTTGATGGTGGGGACAGTGTAGAGGGAGCTTTACTCTGTATCTAACCCTGTGCTGTACCTGTCCTGGGAGTGTTTGATGGGGACAGTGTAGAGGGAGCTTTACTCTGTATCTAACCCCGTGCTGTACCTGTCCTGGGAGTGTTTGATGGGGGACAGTGTAGAGGGAGCTTTACTCTGTATCTAACCCCGTGCTGTACCTGTCCTGGGAGTGTTTGATGGGGGACAGTGTAGAGGGAGCTTTACTCTGTATCTAACCCCGTGCTGTACCTGTCCTGGGAGTGTTTGATGGGGACAGTGTAGAGGGAGCTTTACTCTGTATCTAACCCCGTGCTGTACCTGTCCTGGGAGTGTTTGATGGGGGGACAGTGTAGAGGGAGCTTTACTCTGTATCTAACCCCGTGCTGTACCTGTCCTGGGAGTGTTTGATGGGGGGACAGTGTAGAGGGAGCTTTACTCTGTATCTAACCCCGTGCTGTACCTGTCCTGGGAGTGTTTGATGGGGGGACAGTGTAGAGGGAGCTTTACTCTGTATCTAACCCCGTGCTGTACCTGTCCTGGGAGTGTTTGATGGGGGACAGTGTAGAGGGAGCTTTACTCTGTATCTAACCCCGTGCTGTACCTGTCCTGGGAGTGTTTGATGGGGGACAGTGTAGAGGGAGCTTTACTCTGTATCTAACCCCGTGCTGTACCTGTCCTGGGAGTGTTTGATGGGGGGACAGTGTAGAGGGAGCTTTACTCTGTATCTAACCCCGTGCTGTACCTGTCCTGGGAGTGTTTGATGGGGGACAGTGTAGAGGGAGCTTTACTCTGTATCTAACCCCGTGCTGTACCTGTCCTGGGAGTGTTTGATGGGGGACAGTGTAGAGGGAGCTTTACTCTGTATCTAACCCCGTGCTGTACCTGTCCTGGGAGTGTTTGATGGGGACAGTGTAGAGGGAGCTTTACTCTGTATCTAACCCCGTGCTGTACCTGTCCTGGGAGTGTTTGATGGGGGACAGTGTAGAGGGAGCTTTACTCTGTATCTAACCCCGTGCTGTACCTGTCCTGGGATGGGGGGCAGTGTAGAGGGAGCTTTACTCTGTATCTAACCCCGTGCTGTACCTGTCCTGGGAGTGTTTGATGGGGGACAGTGTAGAGGGAGCTTTACTCTGTATCTAACCCCGTGCTGTACCTGTCCTGGGAGTGTTTGATGGGGGACAGTGTAGAGGGAGCTTTACTCTGTATCTAACCCCGTGCTGTACCTGTCCTGGGAGTGTTTGATGGGGGGACAGTGTAGAGGGAGCTTTACTCTGTATCTAACCCCGTGCTGTACCTGTCCTGGGAGTGTTTGATGGGGGCAGTGTAGAGGGAGCTTTACTCTGTATCTAACCCCGTGCTGTACCTGTCCTGGGAGTGTTTGATGGGGGACAGTGTAGAGGGAGCTTTACTCTGTATCTAACCCCGTGCTGTACCTGTCCTGGGAGTGTTTGATGGGGGACAGTGTAGAGGGAGCTTTACTCTGTATCTAACCCCGTGCTGTACCTGTCCTGGGAGTGTTTGATGGGGGACAGTGTAGAGGGAGCTTTACTCTGTATCTAACCCCATGCTGTACCTATCCTGGGATGGGGGGGACAGTGTAGAGGGATCTTTACTCTGTATCTAATCCCGTGCTGTACCTGTCCTGGGATGGGGGGGACAATGTAGAGGGAGCTTTACTCTGTATCTAACCCTGTGCTGTACCTATCTTGGGGTCGGATTTGATCAGTGCCTCTTTAAATGTATAGTCAAACCCAGGCAAGAACAGCCCAAATCTGTGAAAGGTATAATTATTAGAAATTTACTCCTGGGGCCACTGGCTGGGCCAGCGTTTATTGCCCATCCCTAGTTGCCCCTTTAGAAGGTGGTGGTGAGCTGCCTTCTCGAATCACTGCAGTCCGTGTTCTGTCGTCGACCCACAATACCATTAGGGGAGGGAATTCCAGGATTTTGACCCCAGCGACTGCGAAAGAAAGGCTGACGTATTTCCAAGTCGGGAATGACGAGTGGCTTGGAGGGGGAGCTTGCAGGTGGTGGTGTTGTGCCTTGTGTGTGCTGAAGCCCCGTGCTTGTCCTTGCGGACAGACGCGGTTGTGGGTTTGGAAAGATCCTTGGTGAACGGCAGAGGGAAGACTCTGGAACAACTTAAGTCTTTGACGGAGTGACGGCTAACTGCGACTTTTGACGTTCAATGGCAGGTTGCGCGAAGGAACTGGAGTGAATTTGCAGTGCAGAAAATGCTTTATTAAACTCAAGCCTGTTAGAAACAGCTACATTTTGGTCCTTCGATACTTAAAAAAAGTTTTTTAAAAAGATCAAAACAGTACATTTTTTTTTTAAAAAAAAATCATGGTCCAGCAAATTGAATGATTGCGAAGACAGATTCAGACGGTTGGGTTTGAGATTGGAGATTTCTAACCTTCCCGGAGGGGGAAGATGGGTCCAGTTAAATTTAATTTTTCAAATAAATATCTGTCATATATTTCTGAGCTGTATTACAAAAATATCACAACCGCTTCGTTTTAAACAAAACGAAATAATGATTTCAATCGCGACCTCACCATACGCACGTGTTAACATATGGAAGCAATGTGGGGAGGATGGAGAGAGAGTGATAGTTATATGGTAATGGATTTGGGAGCAAGGGGGAGAGAGAGAGAGAACAGGGGAGAAAGAGATGGTGCATAATGATGGCTGGTGTCTGTCTGTTCCTATTAAGCCCTGAGTATTTGTCCCACCCTCACTCACACGGGGTAGGGTGCAGAATAAGACTGGATAGTGACACCTCCTCAACTCTCCTCAGCAAGGGATTTCACCCCCCCCCCCCTTATCCGTCCCTGCATCCCCTGCCCAGGAAGCCTCGGCGTCTGTCCGCCACTACCCTCCCCCTCCTCTTGTCCCCTTCTGGAGAGTGTGTAGCACGCACTGGGAGAGCGTGCCAAAGTTAATACATCTTACCCCTGTGCGAGCCACCCTCACCCTCCAATCTCCAGCTCAATCCAATGGACTCGGGCTTTCCAACTCAAGAGGGTTAACACAAGACTGTCTGAGATAGTCACAACTCCGAACTGGAGAGGTGTAATGTGGGGTTCTGGCCTGGCTCGATTGCACAGATTCTCATTAGTGCAGAATGAGGTACCCTCCCACACCCCCCTTTTCACCCCTGCACAGTTAGCACGGCCAATCCACCCTAACCTGCACATCTTTGGGCACTAAGGGACAATTTAGCACGGCCAATCCACCCTAACCTGCACATCTTTGGGCACTAAGGGACAATTTAGCATGGCCAATCCACCCTAACCTGCACATCTTTGGACACTAAGGGACAATTTAGCACGGCCAATCCACCCTAACCTGCACATCTTTGGACACTAAGGGACAATTTAGCACGGCCAATCCACCCTAACCTGCACATCTTTGGACACTAAGGGGACAATTTAGCACGGCCAATCCACCCTAACCTGCACATCTTTGGACACTAAGGGACAATTCAGCACGGCCAATCCACCCTAACCTGCACATCTTTGGACACTAAGGGACAATTTAGCACGGCCAATCCACCCTAACATCTTTCAGACTGAGAGAGGAAATGGGAGGAAACCCACGCAGACATGGGGAGAATGTGCAGACTCCGCGCAGACAGTGACCTGAGCCAGGAATCGAACCCTGGCGCTGTGAGGCAGCGGCGCTAACCCACTGTGCCACTGTGTCACCAAATGGCACAGAAAACGGTTGAGTGATTGGCGGAGCTTGCTGTTGGCGGGGAGAGATGGTGAAGGTGGGGGCAGGGAGATGGGCATCCGATGGGGTGGGCTCATCACTCGAGAGGCTACACGTCATTCTGGGGGCAGGATAAAGTTCGCTCTCCCTTTCTGGTGTTCCCTACTGCCTTGGGTACAGGTCACCCTGCAGTGGGCCGATTGCGGTGGGGTTGCTGGAAGGCAGATGGCGTTTGGCAGGCTTGGTCGAGTCCCTGACGGGCACAGGGACCACACTCCACCAGAGTCTTGGGCATTGGCACTGGTTACTTGACAGGAGCGGTGTCAGGGCGAGGGGATGGGGGAGTTGTCTCTCAGTCAGACTAAAGGAGTGGCAACGGACTCGCTGAATGGGGACAAGAACACAAAGCAAGCCCCCACCTCTTCAGGGGCGGAGAGGAGATAGACCATCCCTCTCCCCTCCCCTCCCTCCAACAACAGGGTCCAAATCTCTCTCCAACTTACTCATCTCAGAGTCACTGCTTCACACGGGGAGAGAAGGGAAGAAATACAGAGAGAGGGAGACGGGGGGAGGAGAGAGGGAGGGACAGAAGGAAAAAGGGGGACGAGGAAGGGTGGAGAGGGAGAAGTGGAAAGTGAGAGAGAGAGAGAGATGAGGGGGAGAGGAAAGAGGGGAAGGGAAGGGAAGAAATGGGGGAGAGAGGAGGAGGGAGAAATGGAGGGGTTAGGAGAGAGGATGGAAGGGAGGCAAGGAGAGAGAAGCAAGGAGGGAGAGAAAGGCAGAGGGGCTGGGAGAGCAAAGGGGAGAGGAGAGGAAGAACAGAGAGATGGGCGGTGGGGGAGAGATTTGGAGGGGCGAGAGGAGGATTGGGAGTGGGGCAGACAGTCGCAATCAACTGGAGCTAGATGGGGTAGTTCAAGTTTCCAGTCAGTGAAGGCCCTCTGTGGCCCTTTGCGAGGGAGGGGAGTGTGGAGAGAGCGGGGGGGGGGACAGATAAGGGGGAAGAGGGCCCCCTGTGGCCCTTTGCGAGGGAGGGGAGTGTGGAGAGAGCGGGGGGGGACAGATAGGGGGAGAGAGGGGCCCCCTGTGGCCCTTTGCGAGGGAGGGGAGCGCAGACAGAGCAGGTGGTGGGGGGGGGGGAAGAGAGGGGCCTCGCTCTGGAGTTTTTTGAACAGCCAGATTCTCCAGCAACCTGAGATCCAAATCCTACCTCCACCTCCCCCAACTCACAACCCCCACCGGCCCCTATACACATCCTGTCGGTGGGGGGCGTTATCTTTCCCCACAGGCTGAGGCGATTCTCCCTCCCACCCCCCTCACACTCCGTACGAGGGGTAGAGGTGATCAGACGCACAGCGATCTCGACCCGTGGGGAGTTGGGGGAGGGGGGGATTGTGGTTTGGGGGAGGATTAATGGCACATTTGCAAGTTATCGCGTCAATCGACATATTCGAGGGCAGGGCCCCCCACGTGGAGATTCCGTGTCGCCGAATACTCCGTCCCTGCTCCTCCCCTCCCCCTCACCCTGCACGGCAGCAGTGCGGGCGAGCTGAGATTTGGCACGGTGGGGGGTTGGAGGGGGGTTATAGAGTGGAGGGAGAGAGGTAGGGGGGAGGGGGAGGCGAGCGAAATCGAGGCAAAGCCAGGCTGCAAGGGTTGAGGAGGGAGGGGGTTGGTGGGGGGGAGGTTATACGGCAACGCATCACAAATCGTGGAGCTCCAGCAAGGTTTGATCCAACATCCGGTGCATATTGACGTTCTCTTCTTTGGTCTGAGAGAGTTTATCTGCGGAGAAAGCGGGGAACAAAAGGCCAGTTAAAGTCGGCAAATAGATGGGTCAAACGGTGACCCGAGCAGCGAACACAACCCCCCTCTCTCTTTACAAGATATCAACTGGTTTCAGACAAGCAGTGTTGCGGGATCTTTCTCTCCAGAGGCAAAGACACACAAAGAACGGTCCAGCCCTTTCTCCCCCGATTAGGTTGTCCTATCCCGATCCACCACCTGTATCCCTCTATTCCCAGACCGTTCATGGATAAGTCTTGCTAAAGGAAGGATGTATTGAGTGTAGAGGAGATTTACAAGGATGCTGCCTGAATTGGGAGGCAGGCCTTATGAAGACAGGTTGAGGGAGCTCGGTCTCTTCTCCCTGGAGAGACGAAGCTCGAGAGGCGACCCTGATAGAGGTTTATAAGATATTGAGAGGAATGCATAGGGTGGATTCTCGGAGGCTATTTCCCAGGGCTGAAATGGTCACTACGAGAGGACACAGATTTAAGGTGCTGGGGAGCAAGTACAGAGGAGATATTAGAGGCAGGTTTTTCGCTCAGAGGGTGGTGAGTGAGTGGAATCGATTGCCCCCACCGATGGTAGAGGCGAACTCGCTGGGGTCTTTTAAGAGACTTCTGGATGGGATTTAATTGGATTGGGAGTTACAGATAGTTCTATGGCCTGGTGAGTATAGATATGATCGGCACAACTTGTGGGCCGAAGGGCCTGTTTGTGCTGTAGTGTTCTACATCCGCCTCAAACACCTCACTTAATTTATTATTATCACACGTATTGGGATACAGTGAAAAGCATACCCTTCATAGAGTCCATAGATTTGATTTATTATTGTCACATAGAATCACTGAAACCCCACAGTGCAGGAAGAGGCCCTTCAGCCCATCGGGTCTGCACTGAACACAATCCCACCCATATCCCTACATATTATACCCACTAATCCCTCTAACCCATGCATCCCTAGACACGAAGCGGCAATTTCTTAGCATGGCTAATCAATCTAACCCGCACGTGTTTGGACAGTGGGAGCACCCGGAGGAAACCCACACAGACACGAGGAGAATGTGCAAACTCCACACAGACGGTGACCCAAGCCAGGAATCGAACCCAGGACCAGCAGCAGAGTTAAGCCACTGTGTTACATGTATTCAGATACGGTGAAAAGTATTGTTTCTTGCGCGCTATACAGACAAAGCATACTGCTCATAGAGTACATAGGTTTGATTTATTATTGTCACATGTATCAGGATACAGTGAAAAGTATTGTTTCTTGCGTGCTGTACAGAGAAAGCATACCGTTCATAAAGGAAAGGAGAGAGTGCAGAATGTAGTGTTTCAGTGAGAGCGAGAGTGTGGAGGAACGTCAGCTTAATGTGAGGTAGATCCATTCAAAAGTAAGTTTTTAGGGGTACGTTTTTCACTCAGAGGATGGTGGGTGACTGGAATCGGCTGCCGTTGGTGGTGGTGGAGACAAATTCGACAGGGTCTTTTAAGAGACTTCTGGATGAGTACAAAGAACAAAACAGCACAGGGAAACAGGCCCTTCGGCCCAACGAGCCCGCGCCGCCACCCCGATGTTCCCACCTCTACCCTGTCCATGTTTATAGATCTATGGATTAAAAACCAAATGTGAGACAATTTAGGGAGAATTTGTTTTGCCAATCAGCCTAAGAGCACATCTTTGGGATGTGGGAGGAAACCGGAGCACCCGGAGAAAACCCACGCAACCACGGGGAGAATGCGCAAACTCCCGCAGACACAGGCCCCAAATCCACGTATCTGCACAGCACAGCGAGAGTCACTGAGCTGTCGTGTTGCCCATCAAATGGTCCAGGTCAAGCGTACACTAACGACGTGAAGCACTAGGATACTCTCGAAAAAGATCCAAGAGCAGCCCTCTCACGACCCATCGCGTGTACGCCCCTTGTTAGACAACAAGGTGGACCAAAGCACCTGTAGGATAAAAACAACTACATCGATATCATCATCTACTTACACACTTCCCAGGGACTCCCAAGGCTGATGATGCCTATTTTAAATCAGTTTTCTATACCCCTCCATTCCCATTCTGTTCATGTGCCCATCTAAGTATTTCTTAACTAACTCCAGAGTACCTGCCTCCACCACTTTACGCATTCCATACCCCCACCACCCTCTGTGTGAAAAAACTCCCTCTAGCATCCAAATTATACCTTACCCCCCTCACCCTAAGCCCGTGACCCCTCGTGCTATTCGAGTCCATCCTAGGAAAAAGCTAACATGGAGTACATGGAACTTAATAGGATTGAGGGTTATAGGTAAGCCTAGGGTATCACATAGGTAATCATATAGGTAAGAGTAGGTAGGGATATGATCGGCGCAAATTGTGGGCCGAAGGGCTTGTTTGTGTTGCAGTTTTCTTTTGTTCTAAAAGTCTGACAGCAGCAGAGAGGAAGCTGTTCTTCAGTCGACTTTTGTCTCTTCTTCCCGACGGAAGAGAGAATGGCCGGGGTGTGTGTGGGGAGTCCTTGATTATGCCGGCTGCTTTTCCCCGAGGCAGCGGGAAGTGTAGACAGAGTCGATGGATAGCTTCGAGGAGGGCAGGGGTTAGAGAGTACAGAGAGAGACAGAGACAAACACGAGTTCAAATCCCACCTGGTCAGTTGGTGGGAATTTAAATTCGGTTCATAAAAATCTGGGATTGAGAGCGAGTCTCGGTAACAGTGACCGTGACAACTATCTTTGATTATAGTAACAAAAAGAAACCCATCTGTTTTTAACCGTGTATTAATGTCACAAGTCAGCTTACACTAGCACTGCAATGAAGTTACTCTGAAAATCCCCTAGTCCGGTGCCTGTTCGCGTTACACTGAGGGAGAATTTAGCACGGCCAATGCGCCCTAACCAGCACGTCCTTTGGACTGTGGGAGGAAACCGGAGGAAACCCACACAGACACGGGGAGAATGTGCAGGCTCTGTACAAGCAGTGACCCGAGCTGGGAATCAAACCCGGGTCCCTGGCGCTGTGAGGCAGCAGCGCCACCCCACTGTGCCGTTCCTGGGTTCACCAACGGCCTCTTTAGGGAAGGAAATCTGCTGTCCCCCTCTGGCCTGGCCGTCACGTGACCCCCCCCCCCCCCCCCCCCCACCCCATGTGGTCGACTCTCAACTGGCCCCCCTGCTTAAAACGTCCTAAGCGACACCCTCAGTTCAAGGGGGCAATTAGTAAACGCTGGACCTTGTCCTATCATTGCGAAAGATTATATCAGTAAGAGAGAAAGAGTTTCCTCGCCAGCCAGGGTGGGTGGGTACCCAGAGGGGATACGGATTGAAGAGAAAGGTGGGAGAGATCAGGAGAATATTGATCTAAACACAGTGAGTTGTGATCTGATGAAAATTCAGATAGGTGTGAACAAAGAACAACACAGCATGGGAAACAGGCCCTTCGGCCCAACGAGTCCGCGCCGCCATCTTAACATTGTGACCACCCTCCTTTACCTGTGACCTTTGTCTCTGCCTACTGGGGAGGATTGAGGGGAGACTAATTTAGGGACAATTTGTTAACACCAGTTAGCCTAAGAGCACATCTTTGGGATGTGGGAGGAAACCGGAGCGCCCAGAGAAAACCCACGCGAGCACGGGGAGAATGTACAAACTCCCACAGACACAGGCCCCAAATCCATGTATCTGCCCAGCACAGCGAGAGTCACTGGGCTGTTGTGTTGCCTTGGTCTGGTTTAAGCGTACACTAACGTCGTGAAGCACTAGGATACTCTCGAAGCAATGGAGATGTGGGACGGATGGAGGTGGCTCTTTTGGGACTCCGAACTTCCCCTGCATTGTAGAAATCCCAGAGATGATGGGATCTGGGCTTGTTTGTGGTCTGTAGCTCCCCTTTCGGTAACTGTACCCTCAGTGGGGAACCTTACAGAAGCAATGATACAGACAAGGGAGGCTCTCTTGGGGTAATGGGTAAAAGCTGGCCATCACAACCCGCGTGCTTTTAATTCAGCTAAACAGCACTGGCTCCCAGAAAAGGTTCAGAGACACGAGAATCCTGCTGGTGCGATATCGTGGACACCCACCCCTATACCAACACTGTGGGAGCGCTGCACTGCGAGAGGGTCGGTGCCGAGGGAGCGCCGCACTGCGGGAGGGTCAGTGCCGAGGGAGCGCCGCACTGCGGGAGGGTCGGTGCCGAGGGAGCGCCGCACCGCAGGAGGGTCGGTGCCGAGGGAGCGCCGCACCGCAGGAGGGTCGGTGCTGAGGGAGCGCCGCACCGCGGGAGGGTCGGTGCTGAGGGAGCGCCGCACCGCGGGAGGGTCGGTGCCGAGGGAGCGCCGCGCCGCGGGATGTGCATTTTATTTGGACAGAGGGCAGGTGATGCTTTATGGTTGGAAAAGACGATCCATAAATGCGACTTCTTCCAGCTGCACACGTGTCCACAGCCGAGTTTACATCTCACAACAGCATTACCCAGAGGGTCAAACACTTGTTTAAACTGTTGGAATTGAGTAAATGTCCATGTTAGCTCAGAGCTCTGATTGAGATGTCTCTCACATTCACACACTGTCCCCCTTTTCCCCTCAATCAGTAGGGTATCGATGAAGTATTTCTTCATTCCTGTTCTCACGCTGATATTACGTTCTGCTGTGGCTGAAGCAACAGGGATTATTTATTCCAGGAGGAAACCGGCCAGCGAGAGTAAACACAACTGCCCACAGTTACGCAGCAATGCTGGGCTTTGATGAATGTTTTCAGGGATTCACAATAAGCTTCTTGTTCTCTGGCTGACACACTGTGAGGTAGTGTTTAGCTCATTCTGACAAACATCACACAGCACATCATGGACAAGGGCATCCCTCATCAGGCTGTACTGAACTAAACAGCGATCATATTCCACCAGGTAACATTATGACATAACCAAATCATAGCCCATATCCCTGTATCAATCCCCAAACTAATCCCACTGCCCATCTCTCTCCCCATAGCCCTGTATCAATCCCCAAACTAATCCCGCTGCCCCGCTCTCTCCCCATAACCCTGTATCAATCCCCAAAATAATCCCGCTGCCCCGCTCTCTCCCCATAGCCCTGTATCAATCCCCAAAATAATCCCACTGTCCCGCTCTCTCCCCATAGCCCTGTGTCAACCCCCAAATTAATCCCACTGCCCATCTCTCTCCCCATAGCCCTGTATCAATTGCCAAACTAATCCCACAGTCGCTGCTCTCTCCCCATAGCCCTGTATCAATCCCCAAACTAATCCCACTGCCCCTGCTCTCTCCCCATAGCCCTGCATCAATCCCCAAACTAATCCCACTGCCCCTGCTCTCTCCCCATAGCCCTGCATCAATCCCCAAACTAATCCCACTGCCCCTGCTCTCTCTGCATAGCCCTGTATCAATTGCCAAACTAATCCCACTGCCCCTGCTCTCTCCCCATAGCCCTGCATCAATCCCCAAACTAATCCCACTGCCCCTGCTCTCTCTGCATAGCCCTGTATCAATTCCTAAAGAGATTCAGTGATGGTCAATGGTAACCCCCAGGATGTTCATAGTGGGGGTGGGGGTTGCTTTCAGCAATGATGTCATTGGAGGTCAAGGGTAGACCAAGCGTAGTAGCTTCAGGATTCTTGTTGTCACTGAATTCCCTCGATCGACACGCTAACCACAAACACTCACCCCCTCCACCACCCACACAGCCGTGTGAACCATCTACAAGATGCCCCGCAGCGACTCACCAAGGCTCCTTCAACAGCACCTTCCAAACCCGCCACCTCTACCATCTAGAAGGACAGGGGAGGCAGGCAGCAGACACACGGGGAACACCACCCCCTGCAAGCTCCCCCCTCCGAGCCACTCATCATCCCGACTCGGAAATATATCGGCCGTTCCTTCACTGTGGCTGGGGTCAAAATCCCGGAACTCCCTCCCTAACAGCACTGTGGGTGTACCTACCCCACACACACAGGGACTGACTGATGTCGAATAACAATCCTGGAACTCCCTCCCTAACAGCACTATGGGTGTACCTACCCCACACACACGGGGACTGACTGATATCCAATAACAATCCTGGAACTCCCTCCCTAACAGCACTGTGGGTGTACCTACTCCACACACATGGGGGACTGACTGATGTCCAATAACAATCCTGGAACTCCCTCCCTAACAGCACTGTGGGTGTACCTACCCCACACACACACACGGGGACTGACTGATGTCCAATAACAATCCGGAACTCCCTCCCTAACAGCACTGTGGGTTTACCTACCCCACAAACGAGGATTGTGACAGGTTCAAGATGGGGCTCACCCACCACTTTGGAGGGGCAATTAGGAGGATGGGTGACAAATACCAGGTTGGTCAGCGATGCCCCCATTCTTGTGAAGCAGAAAATGCCTGAACCGATATTTACCCCTCAACCAGAGGTAGCCATCATCACCTTGGGCAGGATTAGGATTAAACAGCTGCCCCCCGCCCCCCTCACAAAACCCCTCCAAGCTCGGAAAATCACATCCCAGAGGTCAAAGATTTGTTTTCTGCTCGCTACGAAGATCGCGGAGGGAGGGGATGGGAAAATTCTGCCCCGTGGGATCTTGCTCTGCACAAACCCACCCAATTTCCCCACCCTTGGGACCACCCACCGCTGGTCGCTGGAAACTGACAGGCATCCGAGGCGCGGGAGGGGAGGAGAGTGGGAGGGGGGGGGGGGGGGGGAAGAGAAGAGAGAGAGGGGGGGGGATGGGAGAGAGAAGGGAGAGGGGAGTGTAGGGGGAGGGAAGAGAGAGATAGAGAGGGGAGAGAGAAGAGGATAGAGAGAGGGGAGAGAGAGAGAGAAGAGAGAGAGGGAGAAGAGAGAGGAGAGAGAGAGGGAGAAGAGAGAGAGGGAGAAGAGAGAGAGGGGAGAGGTCCAATTGACATTGGGCAGAACAGACAACACCTTCCAGAGTTGGGCGGGCTGATAAATTTTATTTTTATTTGTGGCACAGAGGAGGAAGAAGGCGCGTGAAAGTCACAGCGAGAGGGACAAGATAACAGACCGTAAAAAAAGAGAACCCAAACGACTTTCGTCACACAGGTTGGCAAGCCAAGAGAAACGAGGCAGCGGGCAAAGCTGGCAGATACGGCAGAGAGAGAGAGAGACAGCGCACGACGGAGACAGAGAGAGAGAGAGCGAGTGTCCCAAATGCAGGAGCCACAAGGCAACAGAGCAACGTTCCCGGGGAGCCGCCAACCAAAGCCATGGGGGGGAGAGGCGAAAGGCTCTCGTTCTTTTGTGGAATTATCTGTACAAAACAAAACACACAGGAAGCAGGAGAGAATGGGTCTGCTGAATATTAACGTCAGACACAGCCGGCTGTTTTAAGGGGGGGGGGGTGGCGTTGGGGTGAAAATCAGCACTTTCGGGGTGATCTCCACTGTCTCGGTGGTGGGGACTTAAACTAACAAACAATAAAGAATACCCACTTCGTCACGGAGTGCGGGACAAGCGATCGCAATCCGTCAGAGTGCGACCACATCCAGACTTCGAGTCAGACCCCGACACGCACTGAACTGAGTGTGCTGTGGGTGACACAGGGGGGGGTTAGCACGGCTGCCTCACGGCCCCAGGGACCCGGGTTCGATTCCTGGCTCAGGTCGCTATCTGCGTGGAATTTGCACGTTCTCCTCGTGTCTGCATGGGTTTTCTTCAGTTTCCTACTGCACTTCAAAGATGTGCAGGTTAGGGTGGATCGGCCATGCTAAATTGTCCCTTAGTGTCCAAAGATGTGTAGGTTAGGGTGGATTGGCCGTGCTAAATTGTCCCTTAGTGTCCAAAGATGTGCAGGTTAGGGTGGATTGGCCATGCTAAATTGTCCCTTAGTGTCCAAAGATGTGTAGGTTAGGGTGGATTGGCCGTGCTAAATTGCTCCTTAGTGTCCAAAGATGTGTAGGTTAGGGTGGATTGGCCGTGCTAAATTGTCCCTTAGTGTCCAAAGATGTGTAGGTTAGGGTGGATTTGCCGTGCTAAATTGTCCCTTAGTGTCCAAAGATGTGCAGGTTAGGGTGGATTGGCCATGCTAAATTGCCCCTTAGTGTCCAAAGATGTGTAGGTTAGGGTGGATTGACGTGCTAAATTGTCCCTCAGTGTCCAAAGATGTGCAGGTTAGGGTGGATTGGCCATGCTAAATTGTCCCTCAGTGTCCAAAGATGTGTAGGTTAGGGTGGATTGGCCATGCTAAATTGTCCCTCAGTGTCCAAAGATGTGTAGGTTAGGGTGGATTGGCCGTGCTAAATTGTCCCTCAGTGTCCAAAGATGTGTAGGTTAGGGTGGATTGGCCGTGCTAAATTGTCCCTCAGTGTCCAAAGATGTGTAGGTTAGGGTGGATTGGCCATGCTAAATGTGCAGGGATGGAGGGAGCCCTGGATGGGATATTCTATTGGGACAGAAAGTGCAGACTCAATGGGCCAAAAGGCCCCTCTTTCTGCAGTGTCGAGATTCCACGATTCTTAAACAGTCACTCAATACAGAAGGTTGAAGCGTCAGAATGGTTGGTTTGGTGGTTGATGGAGATGGGTCACAGCAGAAAGCCTGAGTGACCACTTCCTGTTCACTGTACGCAGGCCTGAGCCTGGTGGTATTTTATATATCCGGGGGGGGGGGGGGGGGGGGGGGGGGGGGGGGGTGGTGGTGGAACAGGCAAACATGTTCCTGAAGTCAGACACGTTTCAATCGAGCATCGCAATCCTTGAGCGACTCCCAAAGCAAACACTCCACAGCGTTCAGGCACAACCAGCTGTCCACATGCACACTCACTGCAGCCCAAGAAAGCTCATCAATATTGGGATTGTTACAAGATAAGAGAAAGGTTATGGTCTAAATGCAGTGGGATTAGGCAGGCAGGGCAGGGCTTCTTGTCTTTTGGGGCAGATTCGATGGGCCAAAGGGTCTCTTCTGCGTTGCAATGTTCTGTGGTCTCAGGGGCGGCACGGTGGGTTAGCGCTGCTGTCTCACAGGGACCCGGGTTCGATTCCCCAGCAGCACGGTGACACAGTGGGTTTGCACTGCTGTCTCACAGCGCCAGGGACCCGGGTTCGATTCCCCAGCAGCACGGTGACACAGTGGGTTAGCACTGCTGTCTCACAGCGCCAGGGACCCGGGTTCGATTCCCCAGCAGCACGGTGACACAGTGGGTTAGCGCTGCTGTCTCACAGGGACCCGGGTTCGATTCCCAGCAGCACGGTGACACAGTGGGTTAGCACTGCTGTCTCACAGCGCCAGGGACCCGGGTTCAATCCCAGCAGCACGGTGACACAGTGGGTTAGCACTGCTGTCTCACAGCGCCAGGGACCCGGGTTCGATTCCCCAGCAGCACGGTGACACAGTGGGTTAGCGCTGCTGTCTCACAGGGACCCGGGTTCGATTCCCCAGCAGCACGGTGACACAGTGGGTTAGCGCTGCTGTCTCTCAGCGCCAGGGACCCAGGTTCGATTCCCCAGCAGCACAGTGGGTTTGCACTGCTGTCTCTCAGCACCAGGGACCCAGGTTCGATTCCCAGCAGCACGGTGACACAGTGGGTTAGCACTGCTGTCTCACAGGGACCCGGGTTCGATTCCCCAGCAGCACGGTGACACAGTGGGTTAGCACTGCTGTCTCACAGCGCCAGGGACCCGGGTTCGATTCCCCAGCAGCACGGTGACACAGTGGGTTAGCACTGCTGTCTCTCAGCGCCGGGGACCCAGGTTCGATTCCCCAGCAGCACGGTGACACAGTGGGTTAGCACTGCTGTCTCACAGCACCAGGGACCCAGGTTCAATTCCCCAGCAGCACGGTGACACGGTGGGTTAGCGCTGCTGTCTCACAGCGCCAGGGATCTGGGTTCCATTCCCAGCTTGGGTCATTGTCTATGCAGAGCCTGCACATTCTCCACGTATCTGCATGGGTTTCCTCTGGGGGCTCCAGTTTCCTCCCACAGTCCAAAGGTGTGCAGGTTAGGGTGGATTGGCTGTGCTAAATTGCCCCTTAGTGTCAGAGGTAATTGCATGGGGTTATGGGGATAAGGCCTGTGGTTGGTGCAGACTCGATGGACAGAGTGACCTCCTGCAACCGTAGTACTCCATGGATAAACGCTGGCCCAGCCAGTGACGCCCATGTCCCACGAGTGAACAAAAAAAAAAATGTTGATAACAAACCTCACCGCAATGGCGGTGTAGGGCCATTCCCTGTGTACAAGTTTTACCCACATTCTAGTTCTGAGGTGGCAAAACACGCTGGTAAAATGCAGAGTAAATAGAGTTGAATGCAAGATTAGGCAAAGGGGGAAAAAAAATCATCTCGAGCTTTGGTAGGACAAGGAGACAGTGGAGGATGAATGAACCCCAGGGAGAGGTAAAGAGATGGACAGTCCTCCAAACACAATGAGGACAAACTTTCCATCTTACCCGTGCTAAGATTTAGATCACCAACCAAGTAGACAGTTGCGAGCGGATGTTAGTTTGCTTTAAGCTGGCAGACAGAGAAACGCAGCGAGAAGTCTCACAACACCAGGCTGAACTCTAACCAATTTACTTGATAGGAAACTCACAAGCTTTCAGGGTTTGCCCCTTTGTCAGGTGAATGGAAAGTTCTGGCCTCAGACAGAGCATAAGCTGTCAAAGAAATTGGTTGGACTTCAACCCGGTGTTGTGAGACTTCCCGCTGTGTTTACCCCAGTGCAACGCCGGCATCTCCGCATCAAGTCAGAGAAATGAACACTGGCGAGCAAGGTTAGGGTGGGGGCAGGGGGTTAAGAGCAACCCCCCTCCCCGAGCCTAAACCCAACGTGCGTTAGTTGGCCCAAAACCAGAAGCACACCGGGTTAGAGAGGGCAAGACCCACGTGCACACACACACGGCAAGCGAGCAATGAGACGGCACAGGAATCGGGATACAGGCGGAGGGGTTTGAACAGAGAGTAAATAAGAGAGCAAGTATTTGCATTGGCAGGAGGATGGCGGGGGGGGGACACACAGATTGAAGGGAATCGGTAAATATCGTGGGAGGGGAGGAGATGATTGATCGAACAGAGAGTTGTTGTGATCTGGAAGAGATCCGATTGCTACTTTCAAGAAGGAGGACTGATACTTGAAGGGAAAAGTTGATAGGGACCGAGTGGTGTTGGTAGGGTGGGGACACTAAACGGATAGATCCTCAAAGAGCTAGCACAGACACGGATGGGTGAAATGGCCTCATTCTGAACTGGAGGATTGCCCCATGTAACTACGGGGTTGGAAGCAGGCCAGCTGGTTCATGGGCAATTGGGGGCGGGGGGGGGGAGGATGGAGAGCAGCGAGATCTGTAGCCTGATGGAAGGGCTGGGAATTTCCTCGCAGCACCTGAGGTTACAGGGTGGTGCTAAAAGCTGGAGTGGGAGGGTTGCGGAAGCGTCAACGGTAAGCAGTGTATGGCACAGCGGGTCAGCACTGCTGCCTCACAGCGCCAGGGACCCGGGTTCAATTCCCCGTTTGGGTCACTGTCTGCGCTGAGTCTGCACGTTCTCCCCGTGTCTGCATGGGTTTCCTCCGGGTGCTCCAGTTTCCTCCCACAGTCCAAAAGACGCGTAGGTTAGGTGGATTGGCCATGCTAAATTGCCCCTTACTGTCCAACGATGTGCAGGTTAGGGTGGATTGGCCATGCTAAATTGCCCCTTACTGTCCAAAGATGTGCAGGTTAGGGTGGATTGGCCGTGCTAAATTGTCCCTTAGTGTCCAAAGATGTGTAGGTTAGGGGGATTGGTCGTGCTGAATTGTCCCTTAGTGTCCAAAGATGTGCAGGTTAGAGTGGATTGGCCGTGCTAAATTGTCCCTTAGTGTCCAAAGATGCGCAGGTTAGGGTGGATTGGCCATGCTAAATTGCTCCTTAGTGTCCAAAGATGTGCAGGTTAGGGTGGATTGGCTGTGCTAAATTGCCCCTTAGTGTCCAAAGATGTGCAGGTTAGGGTGGATTGGCCGTGCTAAATTGTCCCTTAGTGTCCAAAGATGTGCAGGTTAGGGTGGATTGGCCGTGCTAAATTGTCCCTTAGTGTCAGGGGGATTGGCTGGGTAAATATGTGGGGTTTTTGGGGGTAGGGCCTGGGTGGGATTGTGGTCGGTGCAGACTCGATGGGCCGAATGCCTTTCTGCTGAACTGTCTGGATTCTACGAAGCTGCAGAGCAACTTCTCGAGACCCCCATTTCTCTCTCGGAGCTTTGTCCGATTTTCGAATCTTAGAAAGGGGGGAGGGGGACTGAATATTCTGGTTAAGGCAGCGAATCGGGGCGTGTTGACAGGAATGTGGAACGCGAAGGGCAGCTACACACCGGGGCAGGGGGGAGTTGGCGCGGGGATCCAAATGGCCTATTTAAATTGTTCTCCTTTTTAGGAGGGGAGGCGGGTTGGGGTTAAGGCAGTTCTCAACAATCAGAACCACATTCTCGGGGGGGGGGGGGAGGAGGACGACAGAACTGAACACCGCCACACCCACTCCAGGCAAGGGGCCTCTAAGTTGTTCGGAGGTAGCCGTTCCTCACGGCCTTGAGAGGATTCTTACCGCCTGGTGAAAAGAGCACGCACAGGGTCGAGGAGACGCCGTGGCGGATCAGCCATCGCAGCCGCGTCGAGTTAAGAGTTAGGCACCAGGCAGCCACAAGGCATTGGCAACCGCCGGGTTAGACTCGGGGGCCGTGGTTAGATGAAAAAATAAAATTGAGGGCGACGCCACAAGGCGGAGCATGCGGGGGGGAAGAGGAAAACCAAGTATTTACATGGAGGTCATGTCATTCAGAGCATGGTCCAGTTCTTCACTGATAGCTTTGTACTTGAGTTTCTGGGCGTACAGCTCATCTGTACGAGAGCAGCATTGCGGAAGAGAAGGCGGAGGAAAACCCGTCAGAGAAGGCCGCGGTGACGATCCAGTTGGTCAGACAGAAAGAGAGGGAGAGGGAAGGAAGGTGGAAATAAAGGGAATGAATAGAAAGGTGAAATGTTAGAACAGGAAAGACAACTTAAAAAGTGCGATCTGAACACAGCGAGAGAGAGAGAGATGACAGAACAATTCGAACACGTAGGTGTGATGTGCTGAATGTTGTACGTAACGTGGTAGAGAAACATGGAAAATACACCATTTGGCCCTCCGACCATTCAATATGACCATAGCTAATTACACACCGTCTCTCCCGCTCCCCCTCTCCATATCCCTCCATCCCTTTAGCCACAAGGGCCACATCCAGATCCCTCTTCAACATATTTAGCCAACTGGTGTTCTTTGGTAGAGAATTCCACAGGTTCACAACCCTCCCGAGTGAAGAGAATCTTCCCGAATAGGAGAGAGGAGGAGGCCATTCGGCCCTTCGAGCCTGCTCCCCCACTCATCACCATCACGGCTGATCATCCAACTCAATAGCCTAATCCTGCTTTCCCCCCATAACCTTTGATCCCGTTTGCCCCCCTAAGGTCTATATCCAGCCGCCTCTTGAACACATTCAACGTTTTGGCATCAACTCCTTCCCGTGGGAATGAATTCCACAGGCTCGGCGGGTGAAGAAATGTCTCCGTCCTAAATGGTCTACCCCCCCAGTCCTCAGACTGTGACACCCCTGGTTCTGGACTCCCCCCACCATCGGGAGCATCCTGATGATTGTGAACGTAGCCCAATCCCATCATGCAAACCAGCCTCCCATCCATCTACACTTCCCGCTGCCTCGGGGGGAAAAGCAGCCGGCATAATCAAGGACCCCCCCCCCCCCACGCACCCCGGACATTCTCTCTTCCACCTTCTTCCATCAGGGGAAAAAGATACAAAAGTCTGAGGTCCCGTACCGACCGACTCAAGAACAGCTTCTTCCCTGCTGCTGTCAGACTTTTGAATGGACCCACCTCGCATTGAGTTGATCTTTCTCTACACCCCTCGCTGTGACTGTAACACCACATTCTGCACCCTCTCCTTTCCTTCTCTATGAACAGTATGCTTCGTATAGGTGCAAGAAACAATACTTTTCACTGTATCCCAATACATGTGACAATAATAAATCAAATTAAGGTTGGGGTAGAGGGTAGAAGAGAAACAGGAGGGCAGCTGCTTGGAGTCCATGTTGGCTGGTGTGCCAACGCATGGCTCTCCCTAAGGGGGCACAAGAAACCCATCAACAAAAGACAAGCATTTAGGGGAACAAAGCAGCACAGTGAGATGGCACTGCTGCTTCACAGCGCAAGAGACCCAGGTTCGATTTCCGACTTGGGTCACTGTCTGCATGTTCTCCCTGTATCTGCGTGGGTTTCCTCCGGGTGCTCCAGTTTCCTCCCACACTCCAAAGATGTGCAAGTTAGGTAGACTAAATTGCTCTTTAATGTGGTGTTACAGGGATAGGTTTGGATTGCCGTCGGCGCAGGCTCAACGAGCCAATGGCCTCCTTGTGTTGTAGGGATTCTATGATGCTACGTAGCAGATCCTGAGACAATCCAGAGGAGAGATGTGAAATGCGGGGAGGGGGGCACACAGGGAAGGCTCAGCTGCCTTGATGGAGGAGACCAAGCCACGGGAGAATCAGACCCCCACCAGCCCTTCAAGGTGCGAATTGGAAGATTGTAGACAAACGGTGACATAAGAACTGGGAGCAGGAGTCGGCCATCTGTCCCCTCGAGCCCTGCTCCCCCATTCAATAAGATCATGGCTGATCTTCTCCTGGACTCAGCTCCACTTACCCACCCTTAATTCCTTCACTGTTCCAAAATCTATCTATCTTTGCCTTAAAATCATTCAAGGAGGTAGCCTCAATTGGGCAGGGAATTCCACAGATTCACAACTCTTTGTGTGAAGAACTTCCTCCTCAACTCAGTTCTAAATCTGCTCCCCCTTATTTTGAAGCCATACCCCCCCAGTTCAAGTTTCACCCGCTAGTGGAAACAACTTCCCTGCATCTATCTTATCCGGACGTTGACACAGAGCGGTGCCAAGGGAGGATGGATCGCTAGTCTGTGTCTGCGGCAGGGAGGGATTGCTAATCTGTGTCTGCGGCAGGGAGGGAGCGCTACAGGGCGAGAGGAGCAGAGCGAGACGGTTCAAGCATTACGTTGAGAGAGCGGGTAGCTCGCCTCTCTGCTGTTTGGGAAGGGTTGCCTGCTCTGCCCAAACCGTGATGTCAATTAATTAACGGCACAGATTGGGGGGGGGGTGTGTGTGTGTGTGTGTGTGTGTGTGTGTGTGTGTGTGTGTGTGTGTGTGTGTGTGCTGTCCTGCAGAAGCACGGACACACGCTCCTTCTTTCACTACGTTGACAGCGTTTCAGAGATGTTTTTCTCTTCAGTTTCCCCGTCCGGTCAGCAACTCCGCCTTATCTCCCCCTCCTCGCTCCGCCACCCGCTGCTCCCCCCCCACCCACCGCTCTGCCATTCTCACGCACCTTCTAAATCGTCGATGGTCTTCTCCAGCTTGGCTACGGAACGCTCGGCAAACTCGGCGCGGGTCTCGGCCTAGAGGAAACAGCAACACGCAACGTTAACCCCGGGCGTGGGGGGGGGGGGGGGAGTGCCCATTCACACAGTAACAACACAGCACCAGAACTTATTCTGAGGTAGGATTACTGAGGATAATTTGTGGAGAAAACGTAACCGGTTTGATTAGTAAGTTGATGGACGACACAAAGGTTGGTGGATTTGTGCATAGGATTATCAGAGCAGGATATGGATCGGTTGGGCAGAGAGATGGCAGATGGAGTTTAATCCGCACAAGTGTGAGCTAACGCATTTTGGAAGGTCTAATAAGATCTATAAACATAGACGGGGATCACGGGTAGAGGTGGGAACATCGGGGTGGCGGCGCGGGCTCATTGGGCCTGTTTCCCATGCTATTTTGTTCTTAACAGATAGGAAATATACAGTAAATGGCATAAACCTTCAGAGTATCCATAGGCAGATGGATCTGGGCGTACGGGTACACAGGACACTGAAAGTGGCAATGCAGGTGAGAAGGTAGTCAAGAAGGCATATGGCATGCCAGCCTTCGTCGGCCGGGGCACTGAGTTTAAAAATTGGCAAGTCACGTTGCAGCTTTATAGAATATTAATTAGGCCGCACTTGGAATATAGTGTTCAATTCTGGTCGCCACACTCCCAGAAGGATGTGGAGGTTTTGGAGAGGGTTACAAAAAATATTTACCGGGATGTTGCCCTGGTATGGAGGGCATTAGCTATGAGGTGAGGCTGGAGAAACGTGGTTTGTTCTCACTGGAGCGACGGAAGTTGAGGGGAGACCTGATCAAGGTCTGTAAGGTTACGTGGGGCGTGGACAGCCAGGAGCTTTTTCTCCCCTGGGTGGGAGAGTCAATTACTTGGGGGGGGGGGGGGGGGGGGGGGGACCACAGGTTTAAGGTGCGACGGGCAAAGTTTAAAAGAGATGTACGAGGCAGATTGTTTTTTGTTTTACACACAGAGGGTGGTGGATGCCTGGAATTCGCTGCCGGGGGGAGGTAACGGAAGTGGATACGATAGTGACTTTGAAGGGGCGTCTTGACAAATACATGAACAGGATGGGAATAGGGGGATACAGTCCCCAGAAGGGGAGGGGGATACGGTCCCCAGAAGGGGAGGGGGATTTAGTTCAATCGGGCAGCATGATCACTGCAGGGCCGAAGGGCCTGTTTCTGTGCTGTAATTTTCTTTGTTCTTTGATGTAGAGAGTCGGTGGAGTGGGGGAAAGGAGGAGGGGGAGGAGGGAGAGAGAGAGAGAGAGAAAGGGGAGGAAGGTGGGGGTGGGAAGGAGAAGAGCATATTTCTCCCATAGACAATGATATGCGGGTTAGCCATGCTGAATTGCCCCTTAGCGTCAGGGGGATTAGCAGGGTCAGTAGCTGGGGTTATGGGGATAGGGCAGGCTCAGTGGGCCAAATGGCGTCTGTAGGAATTATAAAGCATTCTCACCTCCTTCAGTTTATCCGTCAGGAGTTTAATTTCTTCTTCATACTTATCTTCCTTTTGGGAATACTGCAAGCGGCGTTGTGGGGGGGGGGGGGGGAGAGAGAGTGAGAGATTGGATGAAATAATCGGATCAGCAGCAGTACATGACTCACATAAGCGCAGTTTTCCGTCCGAAAGCTAAGACTGGTCTCCAAACACGTACACACCATCAAATCAGACTAAACACAGTGACCTCTCTCTCTGAGTAGCACATAGCGGGAGCGGGGCGGGGGGGCCATGGATGACTATATTGTCACACGAACAGAAGCAGACAAGGCCACTCGGCCCATCGAGTCTGCTCCCCCATTCAATCATGGCTGATATTTTTCTCATCCCCCCATTCTCCTGCCTTTTCCCCCGATCCCCTTATTAATCAGGAACCGATCTATCTCTGTCTTAAAGACACTCAGTGACCCCGGCCTCCTCTGCGGCAAAGAGTTCCACAGATTCCCCACTGAAGAAATTCCTCTGTTTTAAAGGATTGTCCCTTTAGCCTGAGGTTGTGCCCTCTCTGGTTTTAGTTTTTCCCGCTAGTGGAAACATCCTCTCCCCGTCCCCTCTATCCAGGGCCTCGCAGTATCCTGTAAGTTTCAATAAGATCCCCCCCAATTCAGCCTTCTAACGAGCACAGACCCAGAGTCCTCAACCCGTTCCTCATCCGACAAGCTCTCCATTCCAGGGATCGTTCTTGTGAACCTCCTCTGGACCCTTTCCAAGGCCGGCACTTAGATACGGGGCCCAGAACTGCTCCCAATTCTCCTAATGGGGTCTGCCCAGAGCCTTATGCAGCCTCAGAAGTCCACCCCTGCTCTTGTACTCCCTCGATATGAATGCTAACATTGCGTTTTGCCTTCCTAACTGCCCACTGAACCTGCGCGTTAACCTTAACGGAATCTTGAACAAGGATTCCCAAGTCCCTTTGTGTTTCATTTCCTAAGCATTTCTCCATTTAGAAAATAGCGTGCGCCTCCAAAATACACAACCTCACACATTTCCACACTGCATTCCTCGTTTTCGCACCCGAGCCATTGCGGGAATAACAGGGTGAGGCCTTTAACATCAAACACAGCTCCCAGCTACTGCAGCGAGCTCGGTTTCTGATTAAGTGGCTGGAACCAAAAGTTGGCAGAAACCCTATTCTGTCACGGTTGGGAATTCCCTGTGCGTGGGTAACCCCAGTGCTGTTAGGGAAGGGGTTCCAGGATTGTTATTGGACATCAGTCAGTCCCCCGTGTGTGTGGGGTAGGTACACCCACAGTGCTGTTAGGGAAGGGGTTCCAGGATTGTTATTGGACATCAGTCAGTCCCCCGTGTGTGTGGGGTAGGTACACCCACAGTGCTGTTAGGGAGGGAGTTCCAGGATTGTTATTGGACGTCAGTCAGTCCCCGTGTGTGTGGGGTAGGTACACCCACAGTGCTGTTAGGGAGGGAGTTCCGGGATTGTTATTGGACATCAGTCAGTCACCGTGTGTGGGGTAGGTACACCCACAGTGCTGTTAGGGAGGGAGTTCCTGGATTGTTATTGGACAGTCAGTCAGTCCCGTGTGTGTGGGGTAGGTACACCCAAGTGCTGTTAGGGAGGGAGTTCCGGATTGTTATTGGACATCAGTCAGTCCCCGTGTGTGTGGGGTAGGTACACCCACAGTGCTGTTAGGGAGGGAGTTCCAGGATTGTTATTGGACATCAGTCAGTCCCCGGTGTGGGGTAGGTACACCCACAGCGCTGTTAGGGAGGGAGTTCCAGGATTGTTATTGGACATCAGTCAGTCCCTGTGTGTGTGGGGTAGGTACACCCACAGTGCTGTTAGGGAGGGAGTTCCAGGATTGTTATTGGACATCAGTCAGTCCCCGTGTGTGGGGTAGGTACACCCACAGTGCTGTTAGGGAGGGAGTTCCAGGATTGTTATTGGACATCAGTCAGTCCCGTGTGTGTGGGGTAGGTACACCCACAGTGCTGTTAGGGAGGGAGTTCCGGGATTGTTATTGGACATCAGTCAGTCCCCGTGTGTGTGGGGTAGGTACACCCACAGCGCTGTTAGGGAGGGAGTTCCGGGATTGTTATTGGACATCAGTCAGTCCCCGTGTGTGTGGGGTAGGTACACCCACAGTGCTGTTAGGGAGGGAGTTCCGGGATTCCAGGATTGTTATTGGATATCAGTCAGTCCCCGTGTGTGTGGGGTAGGTACACCCACAGTGCTGTTAGGGAGGGAGTTCCAGGATTGTTATTGGACATCAGTCAGTCCCCGTGTGTGTGGGGTAGGTACACCCACAGTGCTGTTAGGGAGGGAGTTCCAGGATTGTTATTGGACATCAGTCAGTCCCCGTGTGTGGGGTAGGTACACCCACAGTGCTGTTAGGGAGGGAGTTCCAGGATTTTGACCCCAGCCATATTATTTCCGAGTCGGGATGGTAGGAGGGGGGACTTGCAGGTGGTGGTGTTCCCAGTTGTCTGCTGTCCCTCCTCCCTTGTATAGGTGGTGGGTTTGGAAGGAGCCTTGGTGAGTCGCTGCGGGGCATCTTGTAGATGGTACACATGGCTGTGAGGGTGGTGGAGGGGGTGAGTGTTTGTGGTTAGCGTGTCGAGCGGGGCTGCTTTGTCCTGGATGGTGTCGAGCTTCTCGAGTGTTGTTGGAGCCGAACTCATCCAGGCAAGTGGAGAATATTCCATCACACTCCGGACTTGTGTCCTTGTCGATGGTGGACAGGCTTTGGGGGGGAGAGTCAGGAGGTGAGTTACTCCCCGCAGGATTCCCAGTCTCTGACCTGCTCCGGGAGCCACAGTATTTATATGGCTGGGTCCAGTTCAGCTTCTGGGCAATGGTAACCCCCAGGATGTTGATAGGGGGGGGGATTCAGTGATGGTCAATGGTAACCCCCAGGATGTTGATAGTGGGGGGATTCAGTGATGGTCAATGGTAACCCCCAGGATGTTGATAGTGGGGGGGATTCAGTGATGGTCAATGGTAACCCCCAGGATGTTGATAGTGGGGGGGGGGATTCAGTGATGGTCAATGGTAACCCCCAGGATGTTGATAGTGGGGGGGGGAATTCAGTGATGGTCAATGGTAACCCCCAGGATGTTGATAGTGGGGGGGGATTCAGTGATGGTCAATGGTAACCCCCAGGATGTTGATAGTGGGGGGGGATTCAGTGATGGTCAATGGTAACCCCCAGGATGTTGATAGTGGGGGGGGATTCAGTGATGGTCAATGGTAACCCCCAGGATGTTGACATAACGGGGGTGAGATTAAGTATGTGGGATCGGGCTTGGGTGGGAAGCTCTGTCGATGAGTGAGTGCAAACTTGAATGGCCGCCTCCTGCACGGTTGTGATTCTGTGTCTACTAATGGAAGGAAAGTCCTCCCCAGTGTCCTGGTTAACGCTCCCCAACCATTGCATAGTGGGATCTTGCTGTGTGAAAGTCAGCTGTCCCGGACCACACTCACCCGACAACCGGTACCCACACAAACCAAAAAAAAACGTAGTTAACAGAGCCCACAGCACAAAACCACTGCCTACGTTTAGTCACCTCCCCCCACCCCTCCGCCAACACGCGATGCAGTGAGCAAGATTGATCTGATGCCAGAATCACGGAGGACGCTGGCTAAAGTCACCTTCTCCTGACAGCTGACCTGGCAACCAGGCGAGAGAACTTGGCCGAGAGCGGGCAGTAAATTCTGGAGCTGCCCCTGGCAGGGGGAGACTGGAACAGGCCACTGGCTTTGGGGGCGCGCGCGCACGCGCGAGGAGGTGGTCTCGCCTTTTGTCTGAAGCACAGACACGCGACAGCGATCGATCAGACGAGGAGGAGGAAGGGAAGAGGAAAGGTGAGGAAGGGGGAAGGAAGAATGAGGGCGACCCTACCTTCTCAGCCTGGGCCTCCAGTGACTTCTCAGGAGCCTTTGGCTGGGCCCTCCAGGACTTCAAGGTTATTTGTCACATTTTTTTAAAGCTCTTACATTTTTAAAATTAATAAGCTCTTCTTCTTCTTCTTTTTTATTATTTTTAAAGCTCTTCTCTTCTTCTCTTTTCTTTCTTCTTTCCGCTTCTTTCTTCTTCGTGCAGTTCCTTGTGCCTCCTCCTTGCCTCTGTTCTTCTGCTGCACATTTGCTGTTGGCGTCGGGCTGTAATTGAAAGGGGGCAGGGAGATGGGATGGAAGGGGGGTAAAAATAAAATAAAAATAAATAAAAATGAGCGGGGGGGGGGGGGGGGGGGGGGGGGGGGGGAAAATGAGGGGGGGGGGTGGGGGAAAAAATGAGGGTGGTGGTGGGGGGGGAGGGGGGGGGGGGGG
>JAGIQG010000042.1:4247360-4265463 GCA_024679065.1 Sphyrna mokarran | reverse complement strand
CGTGTCTTGACTCTTGGTGGATGGGGTGGGGGAAGAGATCAGCTGTGACCTCTGAAGGCCGAATGTCCGGCATGTATCCGCTGTTCACTTGGGGACGGCGGGGCGAGTGAGGAGTCCTGAAGTTGTCGCAGCACCGTGGCCAGGAGTGGGAGGAACAGGCTTCGGGCCCTGTCGCGCTGAGGTGGGAATCTAGCCAGGAGTCAGTGTAGGCAAAATGGCAGGAAAGTATGGGACCATTGGAGAGTTTCACAAGCTGTGGCTGGCTGACAGAAAAATTTTATTACAGCAAACAGGATTGTAGGCATTATTCCAGTATTCTTGTCCACAGTGTTGCAGGGTCGTCAGGGACATACTGCAGCAAGAATAAACCATTCACGGACTTGAGCAAGTTATTGAAGGGACACTTTGCACCACAACTATTGTAGATTGGTACGTTACCGCATAATAAATACCACGGGATCTTGGCAGACATCCTCATGGATATTAGTGCAAACCAAGGCCATACCTGGATATCTATGGTCTGTGCCATTACCCACTTGGATACAACAATCCCACATACTCCCCACTCCCTCCATGTGGGACCAATCTCACATTCTCCCCGTGTGGGAGCGAGTCCCACATTCTTCCCCCCTCTGTGGGAGCGAGTCCCACATTCTCCCCCACTGCCCACTGTGTGGGAGTGAGTCCCACATTCTCCCCCACTCCTCCCCCACATTCTCACCTCTCGCTTTCGTCCGCTGCCTTCTCGGCCTCCTCCAGTTTCTGCAGGGCAGTGGCCAGACGCTCCTGGGCTCGATCCAACTCCTCCTCAACCAGCTGGATGCGTCGGTTCAAGGAGGCCACCTCAGCTTCAGCCTGGGCAGGAGATAAGAGGGAGAAGCGGCTGGGTGAGTCAGTGTAGGCAGGGGGGGGCATGTACAGTGGCTGTTGCTGGGATTAAAATCACCAGGAGACCGGGGAGAAGGAAGCATCATCTGACCATCAGCTCAGTGCACCTACATTTCCAGGATAAACCATGGACTGGCTGCATAGTGACGCTCCCAGTTTTTATACACACACACAGGAGGCGCATGTGCATGGAATCCCACACAGATACCCCCCACATACTGGCACATACTCCCCATGCACACAGAGGCACACCACCTCCCCCCCACACACAGACACAGACACTTCCTCCACGTGTGCACACACACATTCCCATCCAACATACATTCACTCACCAGACACTACAGTCCCCCACCACAAATGAATGTGCGCACACACACAGACGCTCCCCCCCCACACCGACGCTCCCCCCCCCCCCCACACACACAGACGCTCCCCCCCCACCACACACACACGACAGCAGACCCTCCCCCCCCCTCCCCACACACACACACAGACAGACGCTCCCCTCCGCCACACACACACACAGACAGACGCTCCCCCCCCACACACAGACACAGACGACTCTCCCCCCCCACACACACACAACATACAGACGCTCCCCCCCCCCCAACACACACACAGACAGGACGCTCCCCCCCCCCCCACCACACACCACATACACGCTTCCCCCGCCCCCCCCCCCCCGCCCACCCCCCCCCCACCCACCCGGCGCCCACCCCACAATACCACACACCAGACGCGACGCTCCCCCCCCCCCCACAGACAGACGCTCCCCCCCCCCCACACAGACAGACGCTCCCCCCCCCCCCCCCACACAGACAGACGCTCCCCCCGCCCCCCACACAAGACAGACGCTCCCCCCCCCCCCACACAAGACAGACGCTCCCCCCCCCCCCCCCCACACAGACAGACGCTCCCCCCTCCCCCGCCTCCCGCTCCACCCCCCCGCCTCTCCCCCCCCTCCCCGCCCCGCCCTCCCTATCCCGCCCCCCCACCCCTCTCCGCATCCCCCCCCCAGCTACCCTACTCTCCCCCTGCCCCCTCCCCCTAGACGCTCCCTGCTCCCCCCTCCTCCTCCTCCTTCCCACCCCCCCCCTTTTCCCTCCGCTCCCCCCCCCACTCTCCCCCCCCCACCCCCCCCCCCCCTTCCCGCCGCCTCCCCCCCCCCCTCCCCCCACTCCCACCCCCCCCCCGCCTCAACGCTCCCCCCCCCCCTCTCCTCACGCGCTTCACGCTGCCTCTCTCCCAGAGACGCTCCCCCCCCCTCGACGCTGCGCTCACCCTCCCCCCCCTCCGCCTCCCTCCCCCCGCTCACCTCCGCCCCCCCCGCCCCCCCGCCCCCCCCCCCTCCCACCCCCCGCCCCTCCCCTCCGCTCCCCAATCATCCTCACCCCCCCCACCCCCGCTCCCCCCCCTCCCCCCCCCCCACTCTCCCACCCTCCGTCTCCCCCCCCCCTCCCCTCTCCCTCCCCCCCCTCCCCTGCCCCCCCCCTCCTCCTCCCCCCCACGCCCCGCCTGACCTACCCCCCCCCTCCTCCGCCGCTCCCCCCCCCCCCCCCCGCCCTCCCCCCCCCTCCCCCCTCCCCCCCCCCCCTCTGCTCCCACCTCCCAAGACGGCGCTCCACGCTCCTCCCCACCCCCACGATCCCCCGCTCCCCCCCCCCCCCCCCCCACGCTCCCCTCTCCTCTCCCAAAAAAAAGACGCTGCTCCCCCCCCCCCCCCACGCCCCCCGCTCCCCCCCTGTCCCCCTTCCCCTCCCTCCGCACCCCGCCCTCTCATCCCCCTCCGCCCCTCCCCCACCCCCCGACACAGACAGAACGCTGCCCCCCCCCCCCCCACACAGACAGACCTCGCCCCCCCGGCCACACAGACATACGCTCCCCCCCCCCCACACCGACAGACATCTCCCCCCCCCCCCACACAGACATACACTCCCCCCACACACAGACGCAGACGCTCTGCCCTCCCCTGCTCCCCCCACCCTCCCCCACCAACCAGACACTTCCCGCCCCCCCCCACACCACACACACAGACACTCCCCCCCCCACAACACACACACAGACACATCACTCCCCCCCCACACAGCACACACACACATACACGGCCCCCCTCCACACACACACACACACAGGACCTGCCCCCCCCCCCCCCACAACAGCACACACCACCAGGAGGTACAGACACTCCCCCCCCCCAACCACACATCAGGGGAGAGAAACAACCTCCCCCCCCACACACTCACACGACACTGTCACTCCCCCCCCACAACACACACACACCGCCACTTGCCCCCCCACACACAACACAGACAGACACTCCTCCCCCCCCCCCCCCCACACACACACATACAGACACTCCCCCCCCCCCCCCCACAACAGCACACATACACTCCCGCCCCCCCCCACCACACACACACACCGACCTCCCATCCCCCCCCCCCACACACACAGACAGACACTCCCCCCCCCACACACACACAGACAGACACTCCGACACCGCACACACACACACACAGACACGCCCCCCCCACCCACACACCCACATACGAGACACTAACTCTCAACTCCCCCCCCCCACGACACACACATAACAGACACTACTCCCCCCCCACACACACACACAGACACTCATCCCCCCCCACACACAGACAGACACTCGCCCCACCACACACACACAGTCCAGACCTCCTCACCCCCCCACACACACAGACAGACACTCCCCCCCACACACACACAGACAGACACTTCCCACCCCCACACACACACAGACATACACTCCCCCACCATCACACACACATACAACACTCCCCCACACACCCACCACCAGACCACAGACAGACCTAGCTCCGCCCCCCACACACCCACACACACACAGACAGACACTCCCCACCCACACACAACACACCTTCACTGGGGTTCCCCCACACACACACAGACACTCCCCCACACACACACACACCCCCACACACACACACAATTTGCGCACCGCGCATGTGCGAAATGCTCAAGTTGCCAGAATTGTGGAAAAAATATACCAAGGGTTGGCAGATCACGGTGACACAGTGAGTTAGCACTGCTGCCTCACAGCACCAGGGACTCGGGTTCGACTCCCGGCTCGGGTCACTGTCTGTGCGGAGTGTGCACATTCTCTCCGTGTCTGCGTGGGTTTCCTCAGGGTGCTTCGGTTTCCTCCCACAGTCTGAAATATGTGCGGGTTAGACGGATTGGCCAGGCTAAATTACCCCATTACTGTTGGGGGTGTGGGGGCGGTACTAGCTTGGATAAATGCATGAGGTTACAGGGGTAGGGCCTGGGGGGGGGGATTGTAGCCAAATGGCCGCTTTCTGCACTGTAGGATTTCTAAGTGACCCACCCCCCCACAGGCCAGATAACAACACCGTGTGCCTGACTTGCTCCACTAACAATGCTAACAGTCTTCCTGAAGGGTTGATGCCAGCTGAGTAGACAGGCTGTACCAAGCTGGGACTGGCACAGAACACGTTTGAGATTTCATCAGCTCGCTGCTCTGACTATAACCACAGAAGCATAGAATCCCTACAGTGTAGGAGGTGGCCATCGAGCCTACTCTAACTACAATCCCACCCTATTCCTGTCCCTGCAACGCCAGACATTTAGCCTAGCTAGTCCTCCTGACACTAAGGGGCAATTTAACATGGCCAATTCACCTACCCTACACTTCTTTGGACTGTGGGAGGAAACCGGAGCACTTGGAGGAACAGGGAAAACGTGTAGACTCCACACAGACAGTGACCCAAGCCGGGAATTGAACCCGGGTCTCTGGGCTAACCCACTGTGCCACCCTCATGGGAGATGGATCTGAGGTACAATGTGTGTTGCGAGGCGAGGCCCACTGCAGCTTTGGAGCACACAGATACTACGGAGGTTAAGTTTATTTATTAGTGTCACCCTGTCGGCTTACATTAACACTGCAACGAAGTTAGTACGCAAATCCCCCATTTGCCACATTCCTGTTCAGGTACACTGAGGGAGAATCTAGCACGGCCCAATCCAGCCCGATCAGCATGTTTTTTTCAGAGATTTGGAGGAAACCGGTGCACCCAGAGGAAACCCACGCAGACACGGGGAGAACACGCAGACTCCACACACAGTGACCTGAGGCCGGGAATTGAACCCCGGTCCCTGGCATTGCGAGGCAGCAGTGCTAACCAGCTGTGCATTAAAACAGGCTGCAAACAGACAACTATTATGTGAGGAAGCGCGGGGGACGCATTTCAAGAGGCCAGCTCTGTCGCCGGAGGCGTGCCGGGGTGGGAGGAAGGCAAAAAGCTGGGAGAACGCCCCAATTAAATCTCCGAGGCAGCAACTGCCCGCACTTCAGCAAGAGCCAAGAGGGAAAGTTTCAAACCCTCCCCCCGCAGAAGCTAAGCACGTCCCAAGGCTAACATCTGCAGCGATGGAGGGGAGGATTGATTGTGATCGAAGTGATCCGCCTGTTTCCGTGGGTGGGGGTTCATTCTAAGACCCCCCTGCACTGCTCCGTCCAGCAATCCGTGATCAACCCCCACCCCCGCCGTCACATGTCTCTTTGTAGGTCACAGTGAGAAAGATTTCCTCAGCCCTGACAGCTAAAGCACTTACACAAACAATAAGTATGCTTGCGCACGCATTTCTCAACTTTCAAATAGCTTCTGCACAGAGCAGACCATCGATCCACTGCTGCGCACTCTCTGATCAAAGAAGAATTCTAAAATGATCCGTTTCTCGTCCTGAGAAGGGTCAATGGGGAAGCCGGCAAAAGAGCTCTTTCCCCGCGAGCCCAGAAGCCGCCCAACCTCGGCTCCTCTTGGAAGCTGGGCTGATGTTGCCCACACCGAGGGAGTGCCGTGCTGTCAGAAGTGACCGTCTTTCTGGAGGCTCCCCCCTGCCCTCTCAAATGGCTGGAACCTGATTCCATGAAGGAGGTGGGAAGAGTTCTCCCCAACATTCAGCAATCTGCTGCAGTGACAATAATCTCTCAACAACGGACACTGTCAATGGCTTCACGAAGTGTAAAGGAGAACATGCTCCCGTCTCCATCAACGGGGATGATGTAGAAAGGGTCGAGAGCTTGAAGTTTTTAGCTGTCCAGATCACCAACAATGTGCCCTGGTCCCGCCCAATACTGATACTAAAAGTTCAATAACCCTCTACATTCTCAGAAGATTTAAGAAATTTGATATGTTAGCCAAGACTCTCACCAACTTTTAGAAATGCCCCATAGAAAGCATTCTTTCTGGGTGTATCACAGCTTGGTCTGGGCTCCTGCTCTGCCCAAAGACCCCGAGGAACTACAAAAGGATGGTGAATGTAGCCCAATCCATCACACAAACCAGCCTCCCATCCATTGACTCTGTCTACATTTCCCGCTGCCTCGGGGAAAAGCAGCCGGCATCATCAAGGACCCCCCCACCCCCAACATTCTCTCTTCCATCCTCTTCCGTCAGGACAACAATACAAAAGTCTGAGGTAACATACCGACCGACTCAAGAACAGCTTCTTCCCTGCTGCTGTCAGACTTTTGAACGGACCTACCTCGCATTAAGTTGATCTCTCTCTACACCCCTCGCTGTGACTGTAACACTACATTCTGCACCCTGCCCTTTCCTTCTCTACGAACGGTATGTTTTGTCTGTACAGCGCGCAAGAAACAGTACTTTTCACTGTCTCCCAATACATGTGACAATAATAAATCAAAAATTAAACAAACACAATAGGTGGATGCTGCCACATCGCAATTGGTGGGAGCTTGCTGTGTGCAAGTAGACCGCAGTGTGTCCTGCGAACGGGCATATTTCTGAAGTGCTTCATTGAGCGGGTCTGAAGGGTGTGACAGGAACTCGAGACTCTATTTTCCCTAATGTCACCCTCGCAGAGACCAGCGATAAAGTTTATTAATGTCACAATTCAGCTTACTGTAGAACATAGAACATAGAACATAGAACAATACAGCACAGAACAGGCCCTTCGGCCCTCGATGTTGTGCCGACCAAAATAAAAAGCAATGCCCCTCCTAACTAAACCATTCCCTTCTCATCCATATACTTATCAACTAACCTCTTAAACGCCACCAAACTTGGCGCATCCACAACAGCTGCAGGCAGGGCATTCCACTCCCTAATCACTCTTTGAGTAAAGAACCTACCTCTGATATCCGTCCTATAACTCATACCCCTTAATTTAAAGTTGTGTCCCCTCGTGCTAGCTTTTTCCATCCTAGGAAAAAGGCTATCACTGTCCACCCTATCCAAACCTCTAATTATCTTATATGTTTCAATAAGATCCCCCCTTAGCCGCCTCCTTTCTAACGAAAACAACCTCAAATCCTTCAACCTCTCTTCATAGGACCTGCCCTCCATACCAGGCAACATCCTGGTAAACCTCCTCTGTACCCTCTCCAATGCCTCCACATCTTTCTTATAATGTGGCGACCAGAACTGCACACAATACTCCAAGTGCGGCCGCACTAGAGTTTTGTACAGCTGCAACATGATGCTGCGGCTCCTAAATTCAATCCCCCTACCAATAAAAGCTAAGACTCCATAAGCCTTCTTAACAACTTTATCCACTTGACTGCCTACTTTCAGGGATCTATTGACACATACACCAAGATCCTTCTGTTCCTCAACACTATTAAGAGCCCTACCATTAGCCCTATACTCTACACATTTATTGTTCCTGCCAAAGTGCATTACCTCACACTTTTCCACATTAAACTCCATTTGCCACCTCTCGGCCCAGCTCTGCAACTTGTCCAAGTCACTCTGTAAACTAAAACACCCCTCTTCACTATCTACCACTCCACCAACTTTAGTATCATCTGCAAATTTACTGATCCATCCCTCAATACCCTCATCCAGATCATTTATAAAAATTACAAACAGCAGGGGCCCCAAAACAGACCCCTGAGGCACACCACTCGTCACCGAACTCCACGATGAATATCTCCCATCAACCACCACCCTCTGTCTTCTATCTGCCAGCCAATTCCTAATCCAATTAGCTAAATCACCCTCTATTCCACACATCTGCATTTTCTGTAGAAGTCTTCCATGGGCCACCTTATCAAACGCCTTACTAAAGTCCATATATACTACATCAACCGCCTTACCCCCATCCACCTCTCTGGTCACTTTCTCAAAAAACTCAATGAGGTTAGTAAGGCATGACCTACCCTTCACGAAACCATGCTGACTATCCCCAATCAATTCATTTCTCTCTAAATAACTATAAATCCTATCCCTAATAATTCTCTCCAATACCTTGCCCACAACAGAAGTAAGACTCACTGGCCTATAATTCCCTGGAAGGTCTCTCTTCCCCTTCTTAAACAATGGGACCACATTCGCCATCCTCCAGTCCTCCGGAACCACACCCGTAACCAACGAGGACCTGAAGATCAGAGCCAGAGGCTCTGCAATCTCCTCTCTTGCCTCCCAGAGAATCCTAGGGTAAATCCCGTCCGGCCCAGGGGACTTATCCAACTTCAAACCCTCGAGAATTTCTAACACATCCTCCCTATCTACTACAATACTCCCCAATTTGCAACCCTGTACCTCAGTGCTCTCCACAGCTACATTTCCAGCACTGTAAAGAAGTTACTTACTGTAAAGAAGTTACTGTGAAAAATCCCCCAGTCACCACACTCCAGCATCTGTTTGGGTACATTGATGGAGAATTTAGCATGGCCAACACACTCTAACCAGCACATCTTTTGGACTGTGGGAGAAACCAGAGGAAACCCATGCAGACATAGGGAGAACGTGCAAACTCCGCACAGACGGTGGCCCGGGCCGGGAATCGAACCGGGGTCTCTGGTGCTGTGTTACCCACTGAGCCTCCCTCACGGGAGATGGATCTAAGATACAATGTGTGCTGCGAGGGTAGATCCACTGCAGCTTTGGAGCACACAGGCGCTGCGGGGGATTAAGCTTATTTATTACTGTCACAAGTCAGCTTATATTAACACTGCAATGAAGTTACTGTGGAAAATATCCTAGTCGCTACACTCCTGTCTGGGTACACTGAGGGAGAATTTAGCACGGTCAATGCATCTAACCAGCATGTCTTTCAGACTCTTGGAGGAAATTGGATCAACTGGGGGAAACCCACACAGACACAGGGGTGGGAGGAGGGGGGAGAACGTGCACAGAGTGACCCAAACCGGGAATTGAACACCGGCGCTGTGAGGAAGCAGTGTTAACCGCTGCGCTACCATGTTCCTACCCTAGGTCAGAGCATACAGCCCAATAACACTCAACAAGGTACCAGCACTTTCAGGTCCACAAGGAGAGCCCCCCCCCCCACCTAGCTCCCTCCCCCAGACACACTGCTCGCAAACACAGTCAGCAACTTTCACTTCTGCTTCTCTCCAACAGCTCTCAGTCTCAGTTCCGCTCAGCCTCTTCCCCTCAGCTCTCCAAGGGGAAAGTCACTGCAAAGAACAACACTGCACCAGACCAGGCCCTTCGGCCCCTCAAATCCGTGCTGGTACAGGGAGATGAGGTTCACTTATTTGTCACAAGCAAGGCTTACACCGCAACAAAATTACTGCGAAACCCCCCAAGGAACATCGGGGCAGAATTCGGCCCATTTGCTCCACCGTGGCTGACATTTTTCTCACCCTCACTCCTTCTCCCCAAAACCCCCAATCCCCTTATTAATCAAGAACCTATCTATCTCTGTCTTAAAGACACTCAATGACCCAGCCCCCTCTGCAGCAATGAATTCCACAGATTCACCACTCTCTGGCTGAAGAAATTCTAAGGGGTTGCCTCTTTTACTCTGAGGCTGAGCCCTTGCGTTCTAGTCTCTCTCACTAATGGAAACATCTTCCCCGCTTCCAATCTATCCAGGCCTCTCAGTATCCCGAGAGATAGCCGAGGGCGGAACGTCGGTTGAGGGGAGTTTGGGGGAAGGCTGCGGAAATCATCATAGAATTCCTACAGGGGCTCTTATAGGGATCCTACAATCCCTAGACCCAGCGAGTCTCCACTGACCACATTACCATCCAGCCCCTATTGGCACAGTCCCACGTATTTACCCTGAGAATAAGGGACAATTTAGCACGGCCAATCTACCTAACCTGCACATCTTTAGGACTGTGGGAGGAAACCGGAGCACCTGGAGGAAACCCACGCAGACACAGGGAGAACGTGCAGACTCCGCACAGACAGTGAACCAAGCCAGGAATCGAACCCCACGTCCTTGGCGCCGCGAGGCAGCAGGACTAACCTCCACGCCACCCTACGTTGGCCGAGGGAGGGGAACGCTGGCCGAGGAACAGGGAGAGCGACCTGCGAGCGGTGACTGAGGATCTTTTGGAAACCCAATTTACAGGGAACAAGAGTTCCCATCAACTGAAAAAGAGAGAGAGAGAGAGAGAGAGAGTGCGCCAGGCAGATCCCTCTGCTCACTCCACCCCCACCAAGAGTTTGCTGGATTAACCATTTAACCCTCATTTACCACGACCCCCAGCGAGTCACTGTCAGAGGGGGCCTAGCTGTGACCAGGTTGGGAAGCAGGGATTCTCTGCACGACTCCAGTGACCACTTTGGTCATTCTGAAGACTTCCTGAAGTTGCGACAGGGGCCACATCCGGTGCAGGTACAACGGGCTGAGTCTCTCTCTCTACGCTGCATCACTGTTTAAATAAAGAACCTGTAGTTGTGTAGTAACTCCTCCCACTCCCTGCTTTTCAAACACGCTAGTTCCAACTCTTATCACCCCGACTCCCCTCCCCTGTATGAGCAAGCAGTGTCGTGCTCTCCAAAGTTCAGCTGCATGAGTCACAGCGCAGCCACTTCCTCTTAGCACAGGGCCCACTTGCCTCTTTGCACACACACACACACAAACCCCATCGTAAAACCCCCAACTGCTACAAGGCAAAAAGAGGAAGGAAACGGTGAAGAAGTGTCTGCATTACAGCACAAAAAACATGCTTCTTCGTGTAACTCCATCGATAACCTCCCCACCCCACCCAGACTGCAAATATTGAGTAACTGATCGGAACTTGGTCTACCTCTCCGATCCCCACACGGCAACAATTCTTAACTGAGATTCGCTAGGGGGTTAAATTAGACTCAAATCAAGGAAGTATCAGGATCGGTGATTAAAATCTCCCCTGTGGGAGCAAGTCCCACAAGGGGTGTCCAAACACAGTGTACAACTGCGGTGTCAGCTGTGAACTGACTGACTGTTGAAGAGGGCGAATTGAATTTAAATCTCTCCGGCTGCCACGGTGAGATTTGAAAGCTACCTCTGGGCCATCAAACTGAGGTTCTGGATGACAGAGTCTCTGCATAACGAGACTTTTAGCATCCGAAGGAGAAAGGAATAGATGTTGATGGAAGGGAAGAAGATGGGGTGTGGGAAGAGGTTGGTGTGTAACCCAGCTTGGCATCTACAGCTAAAGGAATAGAACATAAAAGGTAAGGGAGTATTGTTGCAACTATACAAAACATTGTGCACAATCCTCTAACTGTGGCCTGGCCAGTCTGGGTCACCTTATTTGAGGATTGATGTAGCGACATTGGAGACAGTTCAGAGGAGATTCACCAGATTGATTCTAGAGATGAGGGGATTGTCACATGGAGAGAAATTGAACAGTTCAGGCCCACACTTCTCTGAAATTTAGAGGAACGAGGGAAGATCAAATTGAGGTTTACAAGATAATAAAACAGTATAGATAAAGTAGATGGGGAGGGGATGCTTCCTCCTTGTGGGACATTCAGAACGGGAGGTCTCAGGATATGGGGCAATAAATTTAAAACAGAGTTGGAGGGGAAACTACTTTTCCCAAAGGGTTGTGAATCTGTGGAATTCACTGCCCCAAAGTGTAGTAGGTGCTGGGACTGAGTGTAAATTTGAGGAGGAGTTAGATAGATTTTTAATTGGCAAAGAGATGAAGGGTTTACAGGAAGATGGCAGGAAAATGGGGACCAGGAACATATCAGCCAGGATTGAATGGCAGAGCAGATTCGATGGGCCGAATAGTCTAATTCTGCTTCTATATCTTATGAACTCATGAACAGCAGCAGAGGAGCAGAATGGCCTATTCCTCTGCACTGTACTTGACGTAATACGTTCTGCAAAGTTTCCCCACGTCAGATTTTAATTGGACAGCCCTTTCTCAAGAGGGGGCACGGCGGCATGGTGGTTAGCACTGCTGCCTCATAGTGCCAAGGACCTGGGTTCTCTTTGCGTTTTGGGTCACTGTCTATATGGAGATTGCACCTTCTCCCCGTGTCCGTGTGGGACACGGTGGTCAGGTCTCCCCCCCCAACACTCCAAAGACGTGCAGGTTGGGCGGATTGACCATGCTAAATTGCCATTCAGTGTCCAAAGATGCGCAGGTTAAAAGTATTGGCCATGCTAAATTGCCCCTCAGTGTCCAAAGATGCGCGGTTTAAAAGTACTGGCCATGCTAAATTGTCCCTGTCAGGGAGATTAAGAGAGTAAAGGCATGGGGATAGGGCTTGGGTAGGATTGTTGTTGGTGCAGGCTCAATGGGCCGAATGGCCTCCTTCTACACAAAAGGATTCTATAATTCTAGGCCAAGGGGACTTGGTCTGGCCTGTCTTAAAATGTGTCAGTCTCCCGTCAAGGGCTTTGCCAATTCACTGACCTCCTCAAGCCACCAATGTCACAGGGCCATTTGCAAGTCTACGTTTCTCTGACATCTACTCACAGGAAGGAAAGGCAAGTTTGACCACGGAACTCAGAACTGTCGTGCCTGCCAGCAGCATCAGCTTGAAGAGTTTTCACTAAAATGACAGAGGGGTTTCCTTCCGTTACCCACTTAAGGAGACAGATGAGTTTTTACACTCCCCAGACAACCCTTTGCTGTTTTTCTCTGCAGTGCCAATTTTTCTCTCAACTTGTTCAACTCCAGGCTCCAATCGAGGGAAAGGATGTGAAATGCTTCATTTTTCCTTCTACAAAATGTACTCCTTTTAACTCACACGGCCATTCTACCTACAATCCACCCTTCTCCACTCCGCTCCAAGCATTAAGTTAGAATCAAGCTGCACAAACACCGGATGTGGGAAGTTGAATCACACACGCCGATCCCCTGCAGGGGGATGCTATATCTTACACAGCTGCCCATCACCCACCCCACCCTCCAGGGGAAAATTGTATCACAAACACTCACCTACACACAGCGGAAAAGGGGGAAGTTGCATTGCAAGCGCGCACCTCCCTACACAAGGGAAAAGCTTTTGACTTGACCTATTGTTGCAATGGATTGGGACACAGTATCGCTCAGTGTGCGCTTTACAGACAAAGCATACCATTCATGGAGAAGGAAAGGAGGGAAAGTGCAGAATTTGGCGTTACGTCATTTGATTTGATATTATCACATATATCGGGATACAGCAAAAAGTATTGTTTCTTGCACACTACACAATGCATACCTTTCATAGAGAAAGAAAGCAGAAGGTGCAGAATGTAGTGTTAGAGTCACAGCGAGAGAAAGATCAACTTAATGTGAGGTAGGTCCATTCAAAAGTCTGACAGCAGCAGGGAAGAAGCTGTTCTTGAGTCGGTTGGCACGTGACTTCAAGACTTTTGTATATTTATCCTGATGGAAGACGGTGGGAGAATGTCCAGGGTCCACGGGAGTCCTGGATTATGCCGGCTGCTTTTCCCCGAGGCAGTGAGAAGTGTAGATGGAGTCAATAGATAGGAGGCTGGTTTGTATGATGAATTAGGCTACATTCACGACCTTTTGTAATTCCTTGTAGTTTTGGATGTTGTGTTGTAGACCCTTACGGGGTGGGGGGGGGAGACACAGATCTGTATCCCTTACACTGGGGGAGGAGGAGGAGGAGGGGGGGAGACACAGATCTGTATCCCTTACACCGGGGGAGGAGGAGGGGGGGGGGAGACACAGATCTGTATCCCTTACACTGGGGGAGGAGGAGGAGGGGGGGGGGGAGACACAGATCTGTATCCCTTACACTGGGGGGGGAGGAGACACAGATCTGTATCCCTTACACTGGGGAGGAGGAGAGGGGAGACACAGATCTGCACCCCTTACACTGGGGGAGGAGGAGGGGGGGGGAGACACAGATCTGCACCCCTTACATTGGGGGAGGAGGAGAAGGGAGACACAGATCTGTGTATCCCTTACACTGGGGAGGAGGAGGGGGGGGGGAGACACAGATCTGCACCCCTTACACTGGGGGGGAGGAGGGGGGGGGGGGAGACACAGATCTGCACCCCTTACACTGGGGGAGGAGGGGGGGGGGGAGACACAGATCTGCACCCCTTACACTGGGGAGGAGGAGGGGGGGGGAGACACAGATCTGCACCCCTTACACGGGGGAGGAGGAGGAGGAGGAGGGGGGGGGGAGACACAGATCTGCACCCCTTACATTGGGGGAGGAGGAGGAGGGAGACACAGATCTGCACCCCTTACACTGGGGGAGGAGGGGGGGGGGGAGACACAGATCTGCACCCCTTACACAGAAGGATGGTGTATTGCCTACACAGAATACACAACACGCATGCGGGTACACGGCACGGCCGGCAACCGCGCAGGCGCACACAGGACCACAAGGTCCTGACGCTCGCGCTGCCGCTCGCTGCGCAGGCGCGCACGGCACCACCCACTCTCTGCGCAAGCGCGCATACGGCACGGCCGGCAGCCGCGCGGGCGCAGAGCAGCTCATCCTCCCTCCAGCCGCGGCCGTTCGGCGCACACCACAGCCGCTCCTGCCCTGACAGCGGGTCGATAGGCTCTCCGCTCATCCCAGCCCCTACATCACTCACATGCTCCCGGGCCTTGCGCTCAGCCACCACCTCCTGCTGCAGCCGCTCGGCTCGCTCCTCGGCATCGTCTGCCTGCTGCTGCAGCACTTTAATCTTCCGCCGCACCGCTTCCAGGGAGGTCCCGGCCATCAGAGGGACAGGAGAGGGTGAAGGGGGAGGGCAGCGGCGATTAGAGCGGCGGCCGCTGCAGAGATAGGGAGCTGTTTGCGATCCGGTTCCTGTCACACACACGCAGAAAGAGAGAGAGAGAGAGACACCCAGCAACGGGCGGGGAAGAACCGAGCAGGCGTTTCCAGGAAGTGACGGAGACGCGCAGAGCACGTAAGGTGAGAGGGGGTGGGGACACGTAGAGCACGTCGTGGAAAACAGAAAGATAGAGAACGCATGCGCAGTCGTGGGGGGAGGAGCAAGCAGACGGTGATGAGTTGCCATGGTGATTCAGATTGAGGCGGGCCTATAGGAGGGAGAAACGCATGCGCAGTCATGGGCAAGCCGATGAGAGAAACGCATGCGCAGTCATAGGCAAGCCGATGAGAGAAACGCATGCGCAGTCATGGGCAAGCCGATGAGAGAAACGCATGCGCAGTTATGGCAAGCTGATGAGAGAAACACATGCGAAGTCATAAGCAGGTGGATGGAGGTACGCATGCGCAGCCATGGGCAAGCTGATGAGAGAAACGCATGGGCAAGCTGTTGAAGAAACGCATGCGCAGTCATGAGCAGGTGGATGGAGGTACGCATGCGCAGCCGTGGGCAAGCGGATGGAGCAACGCATGCGCATTGTGGAGAACAGATCGAGGAGCACATGCGCAGTCGTGGGGAGGCGGGAGGCAGCCGTTGTAGCGCATGCGTCATATTAGAGGCGGGAAAGCGCATTGAGGCGCGCATGCGCAGCACGCGGCCGCGTGTGGAGGCGTGGCTAACGGCACGGGGCGGAGCTTATAGAAGTCGCGAGAGGCGGAGTCAGCCGTCAGACCCCGCCCCTCCCCATGTGGGTCAGTTTAGGGATGGGTGATAAATGTGGGCTCTCGCCCGCATCCTGTGAATGAATAAACCAAATCTACACTTCAACAGCATGGGGAGTTCATAGAATCCCTACAGTGCAGAGAAGGCCATTCAGCCCATTGAGTCTGCATCAAGTATAATCCCACCACAACAACCCCACATCCTACCCTGCAAATCCCCCTGACACTAAGGGGTAATCCACCCTAACCTGCACATCTTGAGACACTAAGAGACAATTTAGCATGGCCAATCCACCCTAACCTGCACATCTTGAGACACTAAGAGACAATTTAGCACGGCCAATCCACCCTAACGAAGGCACAAACGCTGAAAGCTAGCAGATTTACTATCAGATAAATCGGTTGGATTTAAAATGGTGTTGCCAGACCTCTTACTGAGTCAATCCACCAAACTCACTCATCTTTGGACACTAAGGGACAATTTAGCACGGCCAATCCACCCTAACCTGCACATCTTTGGACACTAAGGGACAATTTAGCACGGCCAATCCACCCTAAACACATCTTTGGACACTAAGGGACAATTTAGCACGGCTCAATCCACCCTAACCTGCACATCTTTGGACACTAAGGGACAATTTAGCAGCCAATCCACCCTAACCTACACATCTTTGGACACCCAATCCACCCCTGCACATCTTTGGACACTCAATTTACATGGGGACACAACAATTTAGCATGGCCAATCCACCCTAACCTGCAATCCACCCAACCTGCACATCTTTGGACACTAAGGGACAATTTAGCATAGCCAATCCACTGTAACCTACACATCTTTTGACACTAAGGGACAATTTAGCACGGCCAATCCATCCTAACATGCACATCTTTGGACACTAAGGGGCAATTTAGCATGGCCAATCCACTCTAACCTGCACATCTTTGGACACTAAGGAGCAATTTAGCACGACCAATCCACCCTAACATGCACATCTTTACAGTGTGGGAGGAAACCAGAACATCCAGAAGAAACCCATGCAGACATAGGGGCGGGGGAGAGCGTATAGACTCCGCACAGACAGTGACCCCAAGCCAGGAATCAAGCCCAGGTCCTTGGAGCTATGAGACAGCAGTGTTAACCCACTGTGCTGCCCTTGGATCCCTGAAGGCCGCAGCACAGGTTGATGAATTGGTTAAGAAAGGACTTGCTTTTATTAGTCGAGGCGCAGAATATAAAAGCAGGGAGGTTACGATGGAGCTGTGTAAGGCAGTGATGAGGCCACAGCTGGAATAGTGGGTGCGCAGTTCTGGTCACCACACTATAGGAAGGATGTGATTGCGCTGTAGAGATTCACCAGGACTTTGCCTGGGATGGAGCTTCTCAGCTACAAGGACAGGCTGGTTAGACTGGGCTTGTCACTGGAGCAGGAAAGGCAGAAGAGGGGAGACCTGATCGAAGTGTACAAAATCATGAGGGACAGAGATAGAATATAGAACACTACAGCACAAATAGGCCCTTCGGCCTACAATTTGCACCAATCGTATCCCTACCTACAGGCCTATCTATAACCCTCAATCCATTAAATCCCTTGTACTCATCCAGAAGTCTCTTAAAAGACCCCAGCGAGTTTGCCTCCACCACCACCAATGGTAGCCGATTCCACTCACCCACCACCCTCTGAGTGAAAAACTTGCCCCTGACATCTCCTCTGTACTTGCTCCCCAGCACCTTAAACCTGTGTCCTCTCGTAGCGATCATTTCAGCCCTGGGAAATAGCCTCCGAGACTCCACCCTATGTATTCCTCTCAACATCTTATAAACCTCTGTCAGGTCGCCTCTCAACCTTCGTCTCTCCAGGGAGAAGAGACCAAGCTCCCTCAACCTATCCTCATAAGGCCTGCCCCCCAATCCAGGCAACATCCTTGTAAATCTCCTCTGCACCCTCTCAATAGCTTCCACATTCTTCCTGTAGTGAGGCGACCAGAACTGAGCACAGTACTCCAAGTGGGGCCTGACAAGGATCTTATAAAGTTGCAGCATTACCTCGTGTGGGACAGATAAGAAGGAACTTGTCCCCTTAGTAGAAGTGAGAGAAGGGGGGAGGAGGGGGCAGAGATTTAAGATCAGAGGCAGGAGGGATTTGAAGAGAGAAGTTCTCACCCAGAGGGTGGTGGAATCTGGGATTCGCTGCGTGGAAGGCTGGGAAAGACGAGAATCTTGCCACAGCGTACAAGGCTGCACACCAAGTGCTGGAAAGCTGAATTAGAATAGATAGTGGGTTGAAGAGCCTCTTTCTCAGCTGGAAAGCTCTCTGACAGTGAGCATGTGTGGTGCCTGTTGCCTCACGAGGTGAACAGCACTGATATGTCAAAGGGTTCTGAGATAAACACGAGAGAGAGAGAGAAGAATGGGACAAGAAACCATAGCTTTGGCATTCGATAATTAGTCACAAGTT
>JAGIQG010000042.1:4159860-4244860 GCA_024679065.1 Sphyrna mokarran | reverse complement strand
GTCTCGCCGGTGTGTGGCGCGTCTCCGCCTGTCTCCGCCGGTGTGTGCGCGCGTCTCCGCCTGTCTCCGCCGGTGTGTGCGCGCGTCTCCGCCTGTCTCCGCCGGTGTGTGCGCGCGTCTCCGCCTGTCTCCGCCGGTGTGTGCGCGCGTCTCCGCCTGTCTCCGCCGGTGTGTGTGCGCGTCTCCGCCTGTCTCCGCCGGTGTGTGCGCGCGTCTCCGCCTGTCTCCGCCGGTGTGTGCGCGCGTCTCCGCCTGTCTCCGCCGGTGTGTGCGCGCGTCTCCGCCTGTCTCCGCCGGTGTGTGCGCGCGTCTCCGCCTGTCTCCGCCGGTGTGTGCGCGCGTCTCCGCCTGTCTCCGCCGGTGTGTGCGCGCGTCTCCGCCTGTCTCCGCCGGTGTGTGCGCGCGTCTCCGCCTGTCTCCGCCGGTGTGTGCGCGCGTCTCCGCCTGTCTCCGCCGGTGTGTGCGCGCGTCTCCGCCTGTCTCCGCCGGTGTGTGCGCGCGTCTCCGCCGGTGTGTGCGCGCGTCTCCGCCTGTCTCCGCCGGTGTGTGCGCGCGTCTCCGCCTGTCTCCGCCGGTGTGTGTGCGCGTCTCCGCCTGTCTCCGCCGGTGTGTGCGCGCGTCTCCGCCTGTCTCCGCCGGTGTGTGCGCGCGTCTCCGCCTGTCTCCGCCGGTGTGTGTGCGCGTCTCCGCCGGTGTGTGTGCGCGTCTCCGCCGGTGTGTGCATGTGTGTGCGCGCGTGTGCGCATGTGTCTCCGTCTGTGCGTGCGTGTCCGTCTGTCTGTGTGTCCCAAGCGTGTGTGCGTGTTCATGTATGTGTGTTTGTCCATCTGTGTCCATCCGTGTTTGTGGCTGTGTTTACATCTGGGCCAGACCAGCTAAATGTGTCATTTTCCCTTCCCTAAAGAGCACATTAGTGAACCAGATGGGTCTTTTTTTTTGCGGCAATCGATGATCATTCTCACGTTGACCATTACCCAGACTCGTTCTGAATCCCAGATTTTATTAATCAGATTTAAATCCCTGCCCGGGGTGGGATTCGAACTTGTGTCTCTCCCTCTCTCTCTGTCTCCCCACAGTGTTAACCTGTGGGCCTCAGGATGGTCGGTGCCGTGATGTCCCATCCACCATAGTCTGGCAGGCCAATGGTGAACCTCTACCACAGCGCGCCACGGCAGAGGGTTAGCCGGGTGAGAAATCCGCCCCGTAGGACAGCTTTCGCTCATCCCAAAACCATTAAAATCCCGCCCGAGGTCGATGGACCATTCCATGCTCCATCCCTCGCCCGCTTCCCATGGCGAGCGGGAAGCTAAAACTCTGGCCAAAGCATTTCACCTCGGATACCTGGCGATTCGAGCGATAAAAGGCAAAGCGAAAAGAAAAAGAGTTTGCGCCTCTTCTGACAACCCTTACAGTCGCACATTCTCCCCACGACTGCATGGGTTTCCTCCGGGTGCTCTGGTTTCCTCCCACAGTCCAAAAGACTCTCGAGTTAGGTGCATTGGCCGTGCTAAATTGCTGCTTACAGTAAATGGTAGGACCCTTGATAGCAGAGGGATCTGGGCGTACAGATAAGCAGGTGTATACCTGTACACCCAGTGTACAATGGCAACGGAGGTGGAGAAGGTAATCGAGAAGGTGTGCTTGCCTTCATCGGCCGGGGCATTGAGTTTAAAAATCGGCAAGCCACGTTGCAGCTTTATAGGACCTTCGTTAGGCTGCACTTGGGATATCGTGTTCAATTCTGGGTCGCCACGTTACCAGAAGGATGTGGAGGCTTTGGAGAGGGTTACAGAAAAGATTTACCAGGATGTTGCCCTGGTATGGAGGGCATTGGCTTAGTGTCAAGGGGCCCAGCAGTCTAAGTATATTGAGCTACAGGGATGGGTAGGATTGTGGTTGGTGCAGACTCATTGGGCCAAGTGGCCTCCTTCCGCCACTGTAGGGACTTTTATCAAGAGCAAAACTGCCTGCAATACCCTAGGTGTGGCCTCCCCAAGGTCCTGTATAATTTCAACCTGCTCCAAAACCTCTCGCGATGAAGGCCAGCATTATCATTTACCGCTCGTCGTACCTGCATGCTTACCTTCAGCGCCAGCTGCACACTCCCCTCCCCCAACGTACAGCCGTTCAGGTAGTAATCTGCCTCTTTGCTTTAAAATGTTTTTTATTGAAATACTCCAAATTCTTTGGTTACAAAACCAAAGTCGCGGCCGGAGACTCTGCGGCCGTTTTGCGCACAGCAAGATCCCACGGCCAGCCGCGTGATAACCTTTCTACAGGTGATGTCGATGGAGGGGTACCTACCCGCCAGAGCAGCGGGCTGGGGAGTCTTGCTCTCCGAAGTGCCGCGGGATTGTTGGCTTTGGGAGGACCCCCGAGTCAATCGATCCGTTCCAAAGACAACTAGATGCCCCCTCTTGTCCCACCTTCCCGTGGCTTACAGCACCTAAGAAGCAAATCCAACTCTCTGTCTCCACCGCCACCTGGGGTGGTGAATTCCAGACACCCCCCCGCCTTTTGCGTTTTAAAATAAAAGTTCTTCCTCATGTCCCCTCCATACCCTCCGGGTCTAATACGGATAGGAAATATACAGTAAATGGCAGGACCCTTAAAATTATTGATAGGGATTTGGGTGTACAGGTACACCGGTGTGTACCTGCACACCCGCAGGTGGCAACGCGGGTGGAGAAGGTACTCAAGAAAGCACACGGCAATGCTTGCCCTCATCGGCCGGGGCACTGAGTTTGAAAATTGGCAAGTCACGTTGCAGCTTTGTAGAACCTTAGCGAGGCCGCACTTGCAATATCGTGTTCAATTCTGGGTCGCCACGCTCCCAGAAGGATGTGGAGGCTTTAGAGAGGGTTTACCTCTCTAAAGATTTACCAGGATGTCGCCCTGGTACGGAGAGCATTAGCTATGAGGAGAGGTTGGAGAAACTTGGTTTGTTCTCACTGGAGGTTGAGGGGGAGACCCTGATAGAAGTCTACGAGATTATGAGGGGCAGAGTGGACAGTCAGAAGCTTTTTTCCCCAGGGTGGAAGAATCAATTACGTGGGGGGGGGCACAGGTTTAAAGTGCGAGGGGCACGATTTAGAGACAGATTTGATATGGGGAGAATTAATGATGGTTAAACACCATTGAATGTCAAGGGGCAGTGGTTAGAGTGTCTCTTGTTGATAATGGTCATTGCCTGGCATTTGTGTAATGCAAACATTAATTGCTACTTGTCACCCCAAGCCTGGATATTGTCCAGATCTTGTTGCATTTGGGGAGTAAGGGAGGGACATTAGACGCAGGAGGAAGCTGATCTTGACTGATCGTAGAATCCCTTGAGTGCAGAAGGAGGCCATTCGGCCCATTGCGTCTGCAGCGATTCGCCCTCAGAGCATTCCATCCAGGCCCCGTCCCTCATAATCCCACTTCTTTCCCCCCGCCAATACCCTCCCCATCCCTCTCTCCGGGGTAATTCTCACTCACATCAGCGGCCTTCTTCTCTGCCAGTTCCAGTTTCTCCTGGGCATCTTTCAGGGCTTCGGAATACTTGTCCAGCTCGTCCTCCGTTCCCTTGAGCCGCTTCTGCATGGCCGCCAATTCATCCTCCAGCTGCCCCAGAAAGAGAGAGACACAGTGAGGCAAGGAGAGTTCAGAGCAAAGGCTGGAGTTAAACAACGTGAACCAAAGCTACGTCTGAGAGTTGGTGCCAAATCTTCGATGTGGCTCAGAACGACGTACTTTCTACTGAGATGTGCAGGGTATATCAGAGTGTTACAGTGAGGGGTATATCAGAGTATTACAGTGAGGGGTATATCAGAGTGTTACAGTGAGGGATGTGGGGTATATCAGAGTGTTACAGTGAGGGGTATATCAGAGTATTACAGTGAGGGGTATATCAGAGTGTTACAGTGAGGGATGTGGGGTATATCAGAGTGTTACAGTGAGGGGTGTGGGGTATATCAGAGTGTTACAGTGAGGTGTATATAGAGTGTTACAGTGAGGGGTGTGGGGTATATCAGAGTGTTACAGTGAGGGGTGTGGGATATATCAGAGTGTTACAGTGAGGGGTGTGGGATATATCAGAGTGTTACAGTGAGGGGTGTGGGGTATATCAGAGTGTTACAGTGAGGGGTGTGGGGTATATCAGAGTGTTACAGTGAGGGGTGTGGGGTATATCAGAGTGTTACAGTGAGGGGTGTGGGGTATATCAGAGTGTTACAGTGAGGGGTGTGGGATATATCAGAGTGTTACAGTGAGGGGTGTGGGATATATCAGAGTGTTACAGTGAGGGGTGTGGGATATATCAGAGTGTTACAGTGAGGGGTGTGGGGTATATCAGAGTGTTACAGTGAGGGGTGTGGGTATATCAGAGTGTTACAGTGAGGGGTGTGGGGGAATTATCAGAGTGTTACAGTGAGGGGTGTGGGATATATCAGAGTGTTACAGTGAGGGGTGTGGGGTATATCAGAGTGTTACAGTGAGGGGTGTGGGGATATATCAGAGTGTTACAGTGAGGGGTGTGGGGATATATCAGAGTGTTACAGTGAGGGGTGTGGGGTATATCAGAGTGTTACAGTGAGGGGTGTGGGGTATATCAGAGTGTTACAGTGAGGGGTGTGGGGTATATCAGAGTGTTACAGTGTGGGGTATATCAGAGTGTTACAGTGAGGGGTGTGGGGTATATCAGAGTGTTACAGTGAGGGGTGTGGGGTATATCAGAGTGTTACAGTGAGGGGTGTGGGGTATATCAGAGTGTTACAGTGAGGGGTGTGGGGTATATCAGAGTGTTACAGTGAGGGGTGTGGGGTATATCAGAGTGTTACAGTGAGGGGTGTGGGGTATATCAGAGTGTTACAGTGTGTGGGTATATCAGAGTGTTACAGTGAGGGGTGTGGGTATATCAGAGTGTTACATAGGGGTGATATCAGAGTGTTACAGTGAGGTGTATATCAGAGTGTTACAGTGAGGGGTGTGGGGTATATCAGAGTGTTACAGTGAGGGGTGTGGGGTATATCAGAGTGTTACAGTGAGGGGTGTGGGGTATATCAGAGTGTTACAGTGAGGGGTGTGGGATATATCAGAGTGTTACAGTGAGGGGTGTGGGGTATATCAGAGTGTTACAGTGAGGGGTGTGGGATATATCAGAGTGTTACAGTGAGGGGTGTGGGGTATATCAGAGTGTTACAGTGAGGGGTGTGGGGTATATCAGAGTGTTACAGTGAGGGGTGTGGGATATATCAGAGTGTTACAGTGGTGGGGTATATCAGAGTGTTACAAGTGTGGGGTATATCAGAGTGTTACAGTGAGGGGTGGGGGTGGGTATATCAGAGTGTTACAGTGTGGGGTATATCAGAGTGTTACAGTGAGGGGTGTGGGGTATATCAGAGTGTTACAGTGAGGGGTATGTCAGAGTGTTACAGTGAGGGGTTGGTATTCAGAGTGTTACAGTGAGGGTGTGGGGTATATCAGAGTGTTACAGTGAGGGGTGTGGGGTATATCAGAGTGTTACAGTGAGGGGTGTGGGGTATATCAGAGTGTTACAGTGAGGGGTGTGGGGTATATCAGAGTGTTACAGTGAGGGGTGTGGGGTATATCAGAGTGTTACAGTGAGGGGTGTGGGATATATCAGAGTGTTACAGTGAGGGGTGTGGATATTTCAGAGTGTTACAGTGAGGGGTGTGGGATATATCAGAGTGTTACAGTGAGGGGTGTGGGGTATATCAGAGTGTTACAGTGAGGGGTGTGGGATATATCAGAGTGTTACAGTGAGGGGTGTGGGATATATCAGAGTGTTACAGTGAGGGGTGTGGGATATATCAGAGTGTTACAGTGAGGGGTGTGGGATATATCAGAGTGTTACAGTGAGGGGTGTGGGATATATCAGAGTGTTACAGTGAGGGGTGTGGGATATATCAGAGTGTTACAGTGAGGGGTGTGGGATATATCAGAGTGTTACAGTGAGGGGTGTGGGATATATCAGAGTGTTACAGTGAGGGGTGTGGGGTATATCAGAGTGTTACAGTGAGGGGTGTGGGGTATATCAGAGTGTTACAGTGAGGGGTGTGGGGTATATCGGGGTGTGGGATATATCAGAGTGTTACAGTGAGGGGTGTGGGATATATCAGAGTGTTACAGTGAGGGGTGTGGGGATATATCAGAGTGTTACAGTGAGGGGTGTGGGATATATCAGAGTGTTACAGTGAGGGGTGTGGGGTATATCAGAGTGTTACAGTGAGGGGTGTGGGGTATATCAGAGTGTTACAGTGAGGGGTGTGGGGTATATCAGAGTGTTACAGTGAGGGGTGTGGGATATATCAGAGTGTTACAGTGAGGGGTGTGGGATATATCAGAGTGTTACAGTGAGGGGTGTGGGGTATATCAGAGTGTTACAGTGAGGGGTGTGGGATATATCAGAGTGTTACAGTGAGGGGTGTGGGATATATCAGAGTGTTACAGTGAGGGGTTGGGGATATATCAGAGTGTTACAGTGAGGGGTGTGGGATATATCAGAGTGTTACAGTGAGGGGTGTGGGGTATATCAGAGTGTTACAGTGAGGGGTGTGGGATATATCAGAGTGTTACAGTGAGGGGTGTGGGGTATATCAGAGTGTTACAGTGAGGGGTGTGGGGTATATCAGAGTGTTACAGTGAGGGGTGTGGGGTATATCAGAGTGTTACAGTGAGGGGTGTGGGATATATCAGAGTGTTACAGTGAGGGGTGTGGGATATATCAGAGTGTTACAGTGAGGGTTGGGGTATATCAGAGTGTTACAGTGAGGGGTGTGGGGTATATCAGAGTGTTACAGTGAGGGGTGTGGGGTATATCAGAGTGTTACAGTGAGGGGTGTGGGTATATCAGAGTGTTACAGTGAGGGGTGTGGGGTATATCAGAGTGTTACAGTGAGGGGTGTGGGGTATATCAGAGTGTTACAGTGAGGGGTGTGGGATATATCAGAGTGTTACAGTGAGGGGTGTGGGATATATCAGAGTGTTACAGTGAGGGGTGTGGGGTATATCAGAGTGTTACAGTGAGGGGTGTGGGGTATATCAGAGTGTTACAGTGAGGGATGTGGGATATATCAGAGTGTTACAGTGAGGGGTGTGTTGGGTATATCAGAGTGTTACAGTGAGGGGTGTGGGGTATATCAGAGTGTTACAGTGAGGGGTGTGGGGTATATCAGAGTGTTATAGTGAGGGGTGTGGGGTATATCAGAGTGTTACAGTGAGGGGTGTGTGGGGTATATCAGAGTGTTACAGTGAGGGGTGTGGGATATATCAGTCTCTTACTGTTGTACCTTCACACTATTCTTGGGCTGTGACTTGCTGTGGATTAAAGATTCTCAGAATCTGCCTCTTATTTACCATCACTCTGCTAGTCTGTGTGCTCTCTTTACTGATCCCCTTAAAACAGGTCAATTTTATTTCACACAAGGAAAGTCCTCATTAGTTACGGAGCTGTTAAACCTGATATTAACCAGTTCTTTTAACCCTCTTCGCATAACTGTTATTCCTTCTCTCTCATGTCCTAAGGTGGAGGTGCAGAAATAGACCATTCAGCCCTTCTAATCTCTCCTTCTGTTCAATCTCCAATTGTTTGATTCACTGCCAAGTGGGGGTTACTACTGCTGCCTCACAGCACCAGGGACTCTGGTTCGATTCCTGACTCGGGTCACTGTCTGTGTGGACTCTGCATGTTCTCCCCGTGTCTGCGTGGGTTTCCTCCCACAGTCCAAAAGAGAGTTTAAAGTTTATTTATTAGTGCCACACGTCGGCATACATTAACACCGCAATGCGGTTAGTGTGAAAAATCCTATAGTCGCCACATCTGGCTACACTGAGGGAGAATTTAGCACGGCCAATTCACCCTAACCTGCACATCTTTGGACACGAAGGGACAATTTAGCATGGCCAATTCATCCTAACCTGCACATCTTTGGACACGAAGGGACAATTTAGCATGGCCAATCCACCCTAACCTACACATCTTTGGACACTAAGGGACAATTTAGCACGGCCAATCCACCCTAACCTGCACATCTTTGGACACTAAGGGACAATTTAGCATGGCCAATCCACCCTAACCTGCACATCTTTGGACACTAAGGGACAATTTAGCACGGCCAATCCACCCTAACCTGCACATCTTTGGACACTAAGGGACAATTTAGCATGGCCAATCCACCCTAACCTGCACATCTTTGGACACTAAGGGACAATTTAACATGGCCAATCCACCCTAACCTGCACATCTTTGGAGCACCCAAAGGAAACCCATGCAGACATGGGGAGAATGTGCAAACTCCACACAGACAGTGACCCATGTTGGGAATCAAACCCGGGTTCCTGGCACTGTGAGGCAGCAGTGCGAACCCACTGTGCCACCCGAAAGATGTGCGGGTTAGGTGGATTGGCCATGCTAAATTGCCCCTTAGTATCCAAAGATGTGTAGGTTAGGATGGATTGGCCATGCTAAATTGTCCCTTAGTATTCAAAGTTGTGTAGATTAAGTGGATTGGCCATGCTAAATTGCCCCTTAGTGTCAGGGGGACTAGCAAGGTAAATAAAAGGTTACAGGGATGGGGCTATGTGGGATTGTGATCGGTGCAGACACAATGGGCTGAATGGCCTCCTTCTGCACTGTGGGGATTCTGTGGAAACAGGCACCCAGGGCGAACGGGTTCTCACCTCAATCTGTTTGGCACTGACTGATCTCAATCAGAGATGTCACCTTTGGCTGCGGTGACCGTTTGCCAAGGGGACATTTGTCTGATACAGCCGGCTCAGGAGGTGCTCACCCCCATGATGCGTACCTGTGCGGCTCTCCGCTGTGACGCCCCACGCAGTCGACTGGTCTGTCTTTGACCTTGCCGGCATCGTGAACGGCTCCTGGCTCGAAACGTGATCCTCCGGCTGGGGGGGTTCGGGCCCCCAGGCGACTCGCCAGTTTTGCACTGGTGGGTAGGCACATACGACAATCCCTTCCCCCCTCTTTCCACCCCCCGCCTCCCCACCCCCATACCCCCCACTGCCCAACACATCTAAATGAAAGCCCAAAGCAGCTGGCATGACAGCTGGCACCAGTCAGGAGTGGGTCTGACTTTATTCCCACTCCCTCCCTCACTAACACAACCTCACCACTTACCCTGATATCAGGGCAGAACAGGGTTTTACTTCAGTTTATTTGTTACTGTCACAAGTTGGCGGTGAAGTTACTGTGAAAATCCCCTGGTTGCCACATTCCGGTGACTCCCTCGGGTGCACTGAGGGAGAATTTAGCACGGCCAATCCACCTAACATGCACATCTTTGGACACTAAGGGACAAGTTAGCATGGCCAATCCACCCTAACCTGCACATCTTTAGACACTAAGGGACAATTTAGCATGGCCAATCCACCTAGCCTGCACATCTTTGGACACTAAGGAGCAATTTAGCACGGCCAATCCATCTAACCTGCACATCTTTGGACACTAAGGAGCAATTTAGCACGGCCAATCCACCCTAACCTGCACATCTTTGGACACTAAGGGGCAATTTAGCACGGCCAATCCACCTTAACCTGCACATCTTTAGACACTAAGGGGCAATTTAGCACGGCCAATCCACCCTAACCTGCACATCTTGGACACTAAGGGACAATTTAGCACGGCCAATCCACCCTAACCTGCACATCTTTGGACACTAAGGGGCAATTTAGCACGGCCAATCCACCTTAACCTGCACATCTTTAGACACTAAGGGGCAATTTAGCACGGCCAATCCACCCTAACCTGCACATCTTTGGACACTAAGGGGCAATTTAGCACGGCCAGTCCACCGTAACCAGCACATCTTTCGGATTATGGGAGGAAACCCTCGCAGACACGGGGAGAATGTGCAGACTTTGCACAGACAGTGACCCGAGTCGGGGATCGAACCGGGGTCCCTGGCGCTGCGAGGCTGCCGTGCTAACCCACCGAGCCACCCCTGGCCAGCACGGATTCCCACCCTGTCCCTTGAACCGTGAGGAGGGAAGCGAAAATCTTTGTTGTGAAGCCAAACCCTCTCCCCCCCCACACCGCCTCCACCCTTCCTGACCTGCTTGCTCCTCTCCTCCGCTGCCTTCTTGTCTGCCTCAGCCTGTTCCGCTCTGTCCAGAGCGTTCTCCTTGTCCAGCTTCAACATCTGCATCTTCTTCTTGATGGCCTCCATCTTGGCTCCTGTGTCTCGACAGCCGGCGAGGGAGAGAAAGGCGGCAGCTCCGGCGCTGGCGGAGGGGCGGAGGGGTGCTGGTCCGGCTGCGGAGAGACCGAGAGCGTCAGTCAGACGTCCTGTTGCAGAGTGGCCCCCCTCTGCCCTGTCCCGCACCAGATGAAACCTCCCCTCTGAAACCCAGCCTCGGAGCTGTCGGCTGGACGCTGTCCAGGCCGAGACAATGATTGGCTGGCCACTTGCCCGGAAGTCATGCCGTCCCCTCTATTTGAGTCCAGCAGACAACTGTGTTCTATTAACAGAGCGGGCAGCTGTCCACCTCACCGCATGCTTTATTCTCTCTCTCTCTCTCCCCCTCCCACTCTTTACAAGGACCAGCTTGGAAACTTACAGCCCGCAAACAGGCCATTCGGCCCCAACTGGTGGGGGGGGGGGGGGCGGGGCGACACGGTGTTAGCATGGCTGCCTTGCAGCGCCGGGGACCTGGCTTCGACTCCCGGCTCGAGTCACTGCCTGCGTGGAGCCTGCACGTTCTCCCCGTGTCTGCGTGGGTTTCCTCCATAAGGCACAGGAGCAGAATGAGGCCACTCGGCCCATCGTGTCTGCTCCGCCATTCAATCCCAGCTGATATTTTTCTCATCCCCCCCATTCTCCCACCTTTTCCTGAAACTCCCTGACCCCCTTATTAACCAAGAACCTGTCTCTCTCTGTCTTAAAGACACTCAATGACCCGGCCTCCTCTGTGGCACACTGAAGGGTGCTCCAGTTACCTCCCACAGTCTGAAAGACGTGCTGGTTAGGATTCATTGACCCGAATGGGCGCCAGAGTGTGGCAACTAGGTGAATTTCATAGCAACTTCATTGTAGTGTTAATGTCAGCCTGACTTGTGACACTAATAAATAAATTTTCCTTTGATGGATTTGATTAGATTTCATTTATTATTGTCATGTGTATCGGGATACAGTGGAAAGTATTGTTTCTTGCGCACCATACAGACAAAGTATACCATTTATGTAGGGCGGCACAGTGGATTAGCACTGCTGCCTCGCAGTGCCAGAGATCGTGTTCTGATTCCCGGCTCGGGTCACTAGCCGTGCGGATTCTCCCCGTGTCTGCGTGGGTTTCCTCCGGGGGCTCCGGTTTCCTCCCAACGGTCTCAAAGACGTGCTGGTTAGGGTGCATTGGCCGTGCTACATTCTCCCTCAGTGTTACCCAGACAGGCTCCAGAGAGTGGTGACAAGGGGATTTTCACAGGAGCTTCCTTGCAGTGTTAATGTGAGCCTACTTATGACACAAATAAATAAACTAAGGAAGGAAAGGAGAGAGTGCAGAATGTAGTGTTACAGTCACAGCGAGGGGTGCAGAGAAAGATCAACTCAATGCGAGGTAGGTCCATTCAAAAGTCTGACAGCAGCAGGGAAGAAGCTGTTCTTGAGTCGGTCGGTACGGGACCTCAGACTTTTGTATCTTTTTCCCGATGGAAGAGAGAATGTCCGGGGTGCATGGGGGGGCCTTGATTGTGCCGGCTGCTTTTCCCCGAGGCAGCGGGAAGTGTAGACAGAGTCAATGGATGGGAGGCTAGTTTGTGTACTGGAATTGGGCTACATTCATGACCTTTGTAGTTTCTTGACAAGAGGATTTGAGTACAGGGATTGGGATGTTTTACTGCAATTGTACAGGGTGTTGGTGAGGCCACACCTGGAGTATCGTGAGCAGTTTTGGTCTTCTTATCTGAGGAAGGATGTTCCTTGCTACAGAGGGAGCAGAGCGAAGGTTTACCAGGCTGATTCCTGCGTCTGTCATATGACGAGAGACTGAGTGGGTTAGGATTATATTCACTGGAGTTTCGAAGAGGGAGAGGGGATCAAAGGAACAGGTGAAAGTAAATTCTGTTGGGGACAAGAAGCAGAACTTTAACCATTTGAGCCTGGCCATTTTGGGGTACTGGAATGGTGGTTACAATCCCCACAGTGCAGGAGGTGGCCATTCAGCCCATCAAGCCAACACCTACAAGAATCCCACTGTATCCCGTAACCCCACATAAGAATCAGCTGTATCCCGTAACCCCACATATTTATCCTGCTAATTCCCCTGACACTAAAAGGCAAATCCCCCCAACCCACACATCTTTGGACACTAAGGGACAATTTATCATGGCCAATCCACCCTAACCTGCACATCTTTGGACACTAAGGGACAATTTAACATGACCAATCCACCCTAACCTGCACATCTTTGGACACTAAGGGACAATTTAGCGTGGCCAATCCACCCTAACCTGCACATCTTTGGACACTAAGGGACAATTTAGCATGGCCAATTCCCCTAACCAGCACATCTTTGAACATTAAGGGACAATTTAGCATGCCAATTCCCCTAACCAGCACATCTTTGGACACTAAGGGACAATTTAGCAGGCCAATCCACCCTAAGCACATCTTTGGACACTAAGGGACAATTTAGCATGGCCAATCCCCCTAACCAGCACATCTTTGAACATTAAGGGACAATTTAGCATGGCCAATTCCCCTAACCAGCACATCTTTGAACATTAAGGGACAATTTAGCATGGCCAATTCCCTAACCGCACACTTTTGGACACTAAGGGACAATTTATCATGGCCAATCCACCCTAACTGCACATCTTTGGACACTAAGGGACAATTTAGCATGGCCAATCCACCCTAACCTGCACATCTTTGGACACTAAGGGACAATTTAGCATGGCCAATCCACCCTAACCTGCACATCTTTGAACATTAAGGGACAATTTAGCATGGCCAATTCCCCTAACCTACACATCTTTGAACATTAAGGGACAATTTAGCATGGCCAATCCACCCTAACCAGCACATCTTTGGACACTAAGGGACAATTTAGCATGGCCAATTCCCCTAACCAGCACATCTTTGAACATTAAGGGACAATTTAGCACGGCCAATCCACCCTAACCTGCACATCTTTGAACATTAAGGGACAATTTAGCACGGCCAATCCACCCTAACCTGCACATCTTTGAACATTAAGGGACAATTTAGCATGGCCAATCCACCCTAACCAGCATGGCTTTTGGACTTTAGGAAGAAACCCATGCAGACACGGGGAGAACATGCAATCTCTGCACAGACAGTGACCCGAGCCGGGAATTGAACACGGGTCCCTGACCCTGTGAGACAGCTGTGCTAACCACTGGGCCACCCACTGGTGAACCCATGTTCTCATCAAAGGGACTTCCCCGGTGACCCCCTAATGCTCCTACATTGCGGTGTCCTGGCCTATGTATATATGGTCTGGCCATCTTCGCCTTGGTTGTTTGAGCTGTGGAAGAGAGGATGATGGTTGTGGGGAGCAGATTTCAACTGCAGTCGCTTGCCAAGACTCTGCATGGCAACGCCATCCCAAATCTGCCCCTTTCTCCATTAAGAGAGATACAGACATCAGGCTACACGGGAACTCTGTCACCCGCAAGACACACGCTGACCCACTGGGAACCGTATCGGACTGTTCCTTCCCAAAAACCATTGACTGGAATTTTCTTTGTGATCTCTGCGCCTCCTACCCCTCAAAGAAAAAACTCCTTGAGCTACTTTGAGCGCATTACCCTGCTCCGGCCTTCACCCGTCACGTCTCTGTCTAATCCCCAAGTGCCCGGCATCATACAGAGTGTTAAGAAAGGCTTATTCCTGTTGGGTTACCTCATTCAGACAAAAATAAAGACCCCTCGCCCCCGCTCCTCCTCCAGCGAGGAATGTAACAGAGCAGCTGTTTAATCTTGTAGAGGACCAGGGGATTTTCACAGTAACTTCATTGCTGTGTTATTGTTAGCCAACTCGTGTCACTAATAAATAAGCTTTTAAAAAAAAACACTCATGTCATGCATACATATGTGCGTGCGTGTGTGCATGTGCGCGCGTGTGTGTGTGTGTGTGTGCGTGTGTGTGTGTGTGCGCGCACACATACATACACATATACATGTGCACATACACAAGTATTCAGGCATGCATGGACATGCATATGTATGTGTACGTATATGCGTGTGCGTGCATCATGCACAGATGCATGCACACACGTACTCAGGCGTGTGCGCACACACTCTTGCGCACACACTCTTGCACACATGCACATGCAGGCACGCACACTCGCATGCACACACATGGACATGTACATGCAAGCACACGCACGTGGACGGCTCCACCTCCCCCTCTGTTGGATTGTGGGAAATGCCGCCACTCCCAAGCAGCGCACAGCAAGATCCCACAAAGAGCCCGGGAGTAAAAGACCAACATGGCAGCAGTGTTAGATGCAGGTTTAATATGAGCCAAGCACAAGGCAGTGATCTCCCCTCGCTCTTCTGATAGATAACGCTAGGGCATGCTTTACACCATCTGACTGAGCACGCGGGAACTTCCTGACGGCACCTCTGACAGTGCGGCACTCCCTCCGTCCTGCACCGAGTATCACTCTCGATATTTCTTCTCAGCTCTCTGACGTGGGATTCAAATGTTCGATTATAAGATTGAGGGTGTGGCTCAAACAGCCTCGGCAAAGGCAACCGCGCTTGCTGTGGTTACAAGCTGTTAGTTTTAGTCGTTTATTTATTAGTGTCAAGCTTACATTAACACTGCAAAGAAGTCACAGTGAAAATCCCCTAGTCGCCACACTCTAGTGACATTGAGGCAGAATTTAGCACGGCCAATGCATCCTAACCGGTACAACTTTGGGAGTGTCGGAGGAAACCGGAGCACCCGAAGGAAACCCACACAGACACGGGGAGAATGTGCAGACTCCACAGATAGTGACCCAAGCTGGGGATCAAACCTGGGTCCCATCATCGCAGTTCTGGAGACAGAATTATCAATAGAGAGGGCTGATTACCCTGTATCTAATCCTGCACTGAACCTTTCCAGGAGTCTTTAATTGTATCTAACCCCGTGCTGTACCTATCCTGGGATGGGGGACAGTGTAGAGGGAGCTTGACTCTGTATCTAACCCCGTGCTGTACCTGTCCTGGGATGGGGGGGACAGTGTAGAGGGAGCTTTACTCTGTATCTAACCCCGTGCTGTACCTGTCCTGGGAGTGTTTGATGGGGGGGACAGTGTAGAGGGAGCTTTACTCTGTATCTAACCCCGTGCTGTACCTGTCCTGGGAGTGTTTGATGGGGGACAGTGTAGAGGGAGCTTTACTCTGTATCTAACCCTGTGCTGTACCTGTCCTGGGAGTGTTTGATGGGGACAGTGTAGAGGGAGCTTTACTCTGTATCTAACCCCGTGCTGTACCTGTCCTGGGAGTGTTTGATGGGGACAGTGTAGAGGGAGCTTTACTCTGTATCTAACCCCGTGCTGTACCTGTCCTGGGATTGGGGACAGTGTAGAGGGAGCTTTACTCTGTATCTAACCCCGTGCTGTACCTGTCCTGGGAGTGTTTGATGGGGGGACAGTGTAGAGGGAGCTTTACTCTGTATCTACCCGTGCTGTACCTGTCCTGGGAGTGTTTGATGGGGGGACAGTGTAGGGGAGCTTTACTCTGTATCTAACCCCGTGCTGTACCTGTCCTGGGTGTTTGATGGGACAGTGTAGAGGGAGCTTTACTCTGTATCTAACCCCGTGCTGTACCTGTCCTGGGAGTGTTTGATGGGGGGACAGTGTAGAGGGAGCTTTACTCTGTATCTAACCCCGTGCTGTACCTGTCCTGGGAGTGTTTGATGGGGACAGTGTAGAGGGAGCTTTACTCTGTATCTAACCCCGTGCTGTACCTGTCCTGGGAGTGTTTGATGGGGGGACAGTGTAGAGGGAGCTTTACTCTGTATCTAACCCCGTGCTGTACCTGTCCTGGGAGTGTTTGATGGGGGGACAGTGTAGAGGAAGCTTTACTCTGTATCTAACCCCGTGCTATACCTGTCCTGGGAGTGTTTGATGGGGGGACAGTGTAGAAGGAGCTCTACTCTGTTTCTAACCCTGTGCTGTACTTGTCCTGCGATGGGGGGACAGTGTAGAGGGAACTTTACTCTGTATCTAACCCTGTGCTGTACCTGTCCTGGGATGGGGGGACAGTACAGAAGGAGCTTTACTCTGTATCTAACCCCGTGCTGTACCTGTCCTGGGAGTGTTTGATGGGGGGACAGTGTAGAGGGAGCTTTACTCTGTATCTAACCCCGTGCTGTCCCTGTCCTGGGAGTGTTTGATGGGGGGACAGTGTAGAGGGAGCTTTACTCTGTATCTAACCCCGTGCTGTACCTGTCCTGGGAGTGTTTGATGTGGGGGTTGGAGGGAGACAGTGGGCAGAAATTGTTCCATTCCTGACAGCAACCTCCCTTGCCCCAGTGAACACAAATTGGACTGATGCCTGCCACAGCTGAATAACTGGGCAAAGTCCACCCTCTTGGCTGATGGTTAAAGAACGGGCGCTTAGCTGGAAGCGACCAGCCACCCTCAGGACTATCCAGAAGAAAAGTTGGGATGGAGGATTGCGAAAGGTCAGCATGCCTTTGATAAGGGACAATGAACGGCAGCCTATTAAAGGAAACTGTGAGCTACTGTTCTTTAGGGTGGTGTTCGGGTTACAGTCGAGCTCCGTGGCCCGTCTTCAATGGCAAGGTCGCGCGTTTTCAGAATGACAACAAAGGCTGACAGGAAACAAAAGGCACTGCTATTTACAGGGCTCCCAGCACCATATAAGGCTGCTTCTCCGGAGCTGTCACCGCACAGGCAGCAGACAGTGAGCACACCACATCAGAACTCTCACTGCTGGCACCCAGCAAGGCAACAGGTGGGTGGCAAATGCCTATTTTTGTGGAGGGAGAGAGGAAGAGAGGCGTACATCAAAAAAAAACCAGAGAGACGAAGAGCAAAATAGATTGGGAGCAGCGGAGAGGGGGCAGCATCGAAGAGTTGGGGAAGGGAGCAGGGGACGAGAGAAATAAGAAGAGTGGGAGAGAATCAGAGCCACGTGCTTGAATATCCAATGCAGAAGAGTGACTCCTCCCATTGTTCAAACCCCCCCATTGCTCTCCAATCACTACTCTGTCGTCACCTTACCCCCATTTATTTATTCCTGTGATAGAATCAGACACTCCCCACAGTACAGAAGGAGGCCACTCGGCCCAAGGCGTCTGCCCCGACTCGCTGACAGAACATCTTACCCGCTCCCCTTCCCCCGAGGCCTCGTGCTTCTCACAATGAATCCACCCTAACCCGCACATCTTTGGACACGAAGGGGCAATTTAGCATGGCCAATCCACCCTAACCTGCACATCTTTGGACACTAAGGGGCAATTTAGCACGGCCAATCCACCCTAATCTGCACATCTTTGGACACTAAGGGGCAATTTAGCACGGCCAATCCACCCTAACCTGCACATCTTTGGACGCTAAGGGACAATTTAGCACGGCCAATCCACCCTAACCTACACATCTTTGGACACTAAGGGGCAATTTAGCACGGCCAATCCACCCTAACCTGCACATCTTTGGACACTAAGGGCAATTTAGCACGGTCAATCCACCCTAACCTACACATCTTTGGACACTAAGGGGCAATTTAGCATGGCCAATCCACCCCAACCTACACATCTTTGGACACTAAGGGGCAATTTAGCACGGCCAATCCACCTAACCTGCACATCTTTGGACACTAAGGGACATCTTTGGACACTAAGGGGCAATTTAGCACGGCCAATCCACCTAACCTGCACATCTTTGGACACTAAGGGACATCTTTGGACACTAAGGGGCAATTTAGCACGGCCAATCCACCCTAACCCACACATCTTTGGAGTGTGGGAGGAAACTGGAGCACCCGGAGGAAATGTGCAGACAGTAACCCAAGCTGGGAATCGAACTCGGGTCTCTGGCGCTGTGAAGCAGCAGTGCTGACCCACGGTGCAAACGTTCCAGACTCCGCACAGACTCAAGCCGGGAATCAAACCTGGGTATCTGGCTAGGTAAATGCATGGGATTATGGGGATTAGGGCCTAGGAAGGATTGTGGGTCGGCGAAAACTCAATAGGCTGAATAGCCTCCTTCTGCACTGTAAAGATTCCAAACTGTCACATATCGGGGCCATCTAGAGGTTAATTGCTGTGAATCAGCACGTGTAGGGGTCATTTAGAGATTAATTGCTGCAAATTATTGCATGTAGGGGACAGCTAGAGGGTAATTGCCATAAATTAGCACATGTATGGGACAGCTAGAGGTTAATTGCTGTAAAATTTGTACATATGGTGGTCAGCTAGAGATTAATTGCTGTAAAATTTGTACATATGGTGGTCAGCTAGAGATTAATTGCTGTAAAATTTGTACATGTGGTCAGCTAGAGATTAATTGCTGTAAAATTTGTACACGTGGTCAGCTAGAGATTAATTGCTGTAAAATTTGTACATATGGTGGTCAGCTAGAGATTAATTGCTGTAAAATTTGTACATATGGTGGTCAGCTAGAGATTAATTGCTGTAAAATTTGTACATGTGGTCAGCTAGAGATTAATTGCTGTAAAATTTGTACATGTGGTCAGCTAGAGATTAATTGCTGTAAAATTTGTACATATGGTGGTCAGCTAGAGATTAATTGCTGTAAAATTTGTACATATGGTGGTCAGCTAGAGGGTAATTGCTGTAAAATTTGTACATATGGTGGTCAGCTAGAGGGTAATTGCTGTAAGTGATTGACTAGATGGCAATTGCGACTGAACATGGTCAATTGGGGGTGGGAAGGATGGGTAGTTGTTTCTCTAAGGATTGGCAAAAACATAGGTACTTCTTCCCCTCTCTGCGCTCTCTCTCTCTCACGCGCGCACTTCTCTGGGACAGTTCGACTGTACCTGGCGACTGAGTGTGATGTCTAGAGAGCGGCAGACCTGAAATCCCACACCACACTTGTGTCCACAAGCGCACTCGTGGCAGGCAATGCCGTGTGTCCGGTCGATTGGGCCTGACGCTGGAGGAATATGTCTGATATATAGTTGCTTTTTCTAGAAAACAACCCAATATCAAACATATCAAACAGAGCCAGGCAGAGCGAAGCCCAACGGGATCTCCGACAACCTCAGCAAGACGAGTCGACTGGGAGGGAGAGTTGGAGTCGGAAACCGGCCTGTGGCGTCCGCAGCTGGGATGGCAGCGATTGTGGATCCTTCACGCGAGGTGAGTGAGTCGCTTCCGAGAATCTGGAGGGCAAACCAGAGAGCGATTCAGGCAAATAAAACCACCGGTGAGTTAAATTCCCCCTTCTGTGGCCCACAGCCCATGGAAATTCCTCTTAAAACAACTAAATCTTTCTTCAGAACTCCAAACATTCCTGGTAATCAGTTTTGTAGGGCAGGAAGGACACCATTCAGCCCATCGCTGTCAATGCCCGCCCTCTGATTTGTCCTCTCCCGAATTCTTTCATCATCACTCTGTTTTTCCCTTTGTCAGAACTCATGCGATTCCCATTTAGAAGTTACTATTGAATTCACTTCTGCGCCCCCCCCCCCCCGACCCAACGTGGATACACTATCTCTCTCGCACTCTCTCTTTCTCTCTCTCTCTCTCTCGCAAGTATGTTGTTCTGTCACACGCACACTCTCTCTCTCACACACACACTCTCTCTCTCACACACACTCTCTCTCTCTCTCTCTCTTGCAAGTATGTTGCTCTGTCACACGCACACTCTCTCTCTCACACACACTCTCTCTCTCACACACTCTCTCTCTCACACACACTCTCTCTCTCTCTCTCTCGCAAGTATGTTGCTCTGTCACATGCACACTCTCTCTCTCACACACACTCTCTCTCTCTCACACACACTCTCTCTCTCACAACACTCTCTCTCTTACACACACACACACACTCTCTCTCTCACACACACTCTCTCTCTCAACACACACTCTCTCTCTCACACACACTCTCTCTCTCACACACACTCCTCTCTCTCTCACACACACTCTCTCTCTCTCTCTCTCGCAAGTATGTTGCTCTGTCACATGCACACTCTCTCTCTCACACACTCTCTCTCTCTCACACACACTCTCTCTCTCACACACTCTCTCACTCCTCTCCTCACACACACACTCTCTCTCTCTCACTCTCTCTCACACACACTCTCTCTCTCACACACACACTCCTCTCTCACACACACTCACACTCTCTCTCTCACACACACACTCTCACACACACACACACACACACACACATTCTCTCTCACATTTTCTTCCCTCTCTCTCTCACATACACACACTCTCATATACACATGCACTCTCTCACACACACACCTCTCTCTCTCTCTCTCTCACACACACACCACACACACACACATACTCCACTCTCCTCTCTCACACACACATACACACACACTCACTCTCTCTCTCTCACACACACATACACACACACTCACTCACTCTCTCTCTCACACACACATACACACACACCTCACTCTCTCTCTCTCCACACACATACACACACTACACTCTCTCTCTCTCTCTCTCACAACACACACTCTCTCTCTCTCTCTCTCTCACCACACACACATACCACCACACACTCTCTCTCTCTCTCTCTCACACACACACACACATACACACTCACACACTCTCTCTCTCTCTCACACACACACACATACACACACACACACACTCTCTCTCTCTCTCACACACTACACACACACACACTCTCTCTCTCTCTCTCTCTCTCCTCACACACACACACACTCACACACACACACACACACACCACACACACACACACACACACACACACACACACACACACACACACACACACACACCTATCATAGAATCAGTGGGACGAGTGTTCCCGTTCTACTCGCCAGGGGGATGGTAGCGGGTGAGAGGCAGACCATGTAAAGGTCTGTTGACCTAGGGTGGGATTTTCTGGTTTTGGGGCCAGCACCAAAGTCCCACGCCATTGACTTGAACAGCACAAAAAGAGGCCCTTCGGCCCATCGTATCTGTGCCAGCTATCCGGCACCTAACTCTGCTAATCCTGTTTTCCAGCACTTATATGCTGTGGCTTTTCAACTACTCATCTCAATGGTGTGAGGGTTCCTGCATCTCCCACCCTTCCAGCGAGCGCATCCCAGATTCCTACCATCCTCCAAGTGAAAAGATTTCCCTGCAAATCCCCCCTAAATCTCCTGCCCCGGACTTTAAGTCTTTGATCCCTCTACTAAGGGGAAAAGTCCCTTCCTATCTACCCTATCTCTATCCACTGTAATTTTGCACCCCTCAGTCAGGTCCCCCCTCCCCCACTCTGCTCCAGGGAAACAAACCCAGCCTAACCAGCCCCTCTTCATAACTGAGACACTCAGGCTCAGGCAGCGACCCCCTCCTCCGCATCCCCTCCAGTGCGATCACACCCTTCCTATAACGTGGCGACCAGAACAGCGCACAGTATTCTAGTTAAAGTTAATTCATCAGAAGTAAGGCTTCATCGCAATGAAGTTACTGTGAAATTCCCCTAGTCGCCACACTCTGTTGGGATCAATGCACCCTAACCGGCATGTCTTCTGGATTGAGGGAGGAAACCCACGCAGACATGGGGAGAATGTGCTCAGACAGTGACCCGATCCGGGAATCGAACCCGGGTCCCTGGCGCTGTGAGGCAGCAGCGCTAACCCACTGTGTCACCGTGCTGCTGGGGAATCGAACCCGGGTCCCTGGCGCTGTGAGACAGCAGCGCTAACCCACTGTGTCACCGTGCTGCTGGGGAATCGAACCCGGGTCCCTGGCGCTGTGAGACAGCAGTGCTAACCCACTGTGCCACCGTGCTGCTGGGGAATCGAACCCGGGTCCCTGGCGCTGTGAGACAGCAGCGCTAACCCACTGTGTCACCGTGCTGCTGGGGAATCGAACCCGGGTCCCTGGCGCTGTGAGACAGCAGTGCTAACCCACTGTGTCACCGTGCTGGTGGGGAATCGAACCCGGGTCCCTGGCGCTGTGAGACAGCAGTGCTAACCCACTGTGTCACCGTGCTGCTGGGGAATCGAACCCTGGTCCCTGGCGCTGTGAGGCAGCAGTGCTAACCCACTGTGTCACTGTGCTCGCCCCGCCGCCCCCTGGGAATTGAACCCAGATCCCTGGCGCTGTGAGGCAGCAGTGCTAATCCACAGTGTCACTGACAAAGGAAACTTGGCATGTCCGCTACGACTCTCTCCAACTTTTACAGATGCCCCATAGAAAGCATTCTTTCTGGGTTGTATCACAGCTCGGTCTGGGCTCCTGCTTTGCCCAAAACCACAAGGAACTACAAAAGAGATCGTGAATGTAGCCCAATCCCATCACACAAACCAGCCTCCCATCCATTGACTGTCTACACTTCCCGCTGCCTTGGGGGAAAAGCAGCCGACATAATCAAGGACCCCCCCACCACACACCCCGGACGTTCTCCCTTCCACCTTCTCCGTCGGGTAAAAGGTACAAAAGTCTGAGGTCACGTACCGACCGACTCAAGAACAGCTTCTTCCCTGCTGCTGTCAGACTTTTGAACGGACCCTACCTCACATTAAGTTGATCTCTCTCTCCACCCCTCGCTGTGACTGTAACACTACATTCTGCACCCTCTCCTTTCCTTCTGTATGAACGGTATGCTTTGTCTGTGAAGCGCGCAAGAAACTGTACTTTTCACTGTATCCCCAATACACGTGACAATAATAAATCAAATTACAAGTCAAAACTCGGAGGAAACTCCCGCAGACACTGGGGGCGGTGGGGAGCGCGCAGACTGCGCACAGACCGTGACCCAGTTGAACCCGGATCCCTGGTGCTGGGTGGCAGCAGTGCCATAACCACCCAGTGAACGAATAAAGAGTGAAACCACACCCAGACTTGAAGGGGAATAAAGACAATCTACTTATTTCTCTCAACAGCTCCGCGCATTCAACACCCGTCCCGCTGGCGTGGGCTCACCCGCTTCCGCAGTAAACTTAAAACTCACTGGGGAGGAAGCCTGTCCAATGAAGTTCCGTCCTTCAGGCCGTGCGTCCTGCTCGATCGTGGGGTGGGAGGTGGGTGGGAGAGACCAACGTGGAGGCCTCTGATAGCAAGGGTGCGTCCTGTCTGCCAGCCTGAGATTCTGCTGCCTTTTTATACACCCTCGTTGCCGGGGGTCAGACTGGGACTGCACGCGGCAGGGGAACATGTTTGTGAGTCCTGGATAATTAAACCTATCGATTTCTTCCCCCCGCCGCCTCCTCCCTGCTCTCCGGTCTTCAGTGCCCCCGAGGGAGGTTACAGGAAAATCAATTGTATCGATGAGCTTGATGCTAATCTGTCTCCCTCTCTCCACTTGGTTCCCCCCCCCCCCCCCCCCCCCCCCCCCCACAACCCCCGCCCGAAGCTGGCAATGTACCGAGCGACGCTGGGAGCCGGAGAGAGCTGCGTTACCGGCGATAAACAAAACTCCCGCTACGAGGAAGAGACTGCGAGCGTCGCGCCTGTTTTCAGCACGGAGAAGAGTTGGCGGCGGTGTTCAAGATCCTGAAGAGTGAGGATAGGGTGAATAATGAGAAAGCCGCAGACTTCCTGCAGTGTCGAAAGGGGCTATTCGGCCTGTCCAGTCTGCATTGACTCTACAAGAACAGCCCACCCTGGCCCTCCCCTCCTTCCTATTCTCATAACCCAGCAAGTTTAGCATGGCCAATCCCCCTAACCTGCTCACCTTTGGACATTAAGGGGCAATTTAGCACGGCTAATCCCCCTATTTGCTCATCTTTGGACACTAAGGGACAATTTAGCATGGCCAATCCTCCTAACCTGCACATCTTTGGATATTAACGGTCAATTTAGCACAGCCAATCCACCCTAACCTGCACATCTTTGCACACTAAGGGGCAATTTAGCACAGCCAATCCACCCTAACCTGCACATCTTTGCACACTAAGGGGCAATTTAGCACGGCCAATCCACCTAACCTGTGCATCTTTGCACACTAAGGGGCAATTTAGCACGGCTAATCCACCTAATCTACACATCTTTGCACACTAAGGGGCAATTTAGCACGGCCAATCCACCCTAACCTGCACATCTTTGCACACTAAGGGGCAATTTAGCACGGCCAATCCACCTAACCTGTGCATCTTTGCACACTAAGGGGCAATTTAGCACGGCTAATCCACCTAATCTACACATCTTTGGACACTAAGGGGCAATTTAGCATGGGTAATCCACCTAACATACACATCTTTGGACACTAAGGAACAATTTAGCACGGCCAATCCACCCTAACCTACATATCTTTGGGCACTAAGGGGCAGTTTAGCCTGACCAATCCACCTAACCCACACATTTTTGGATAAGAAGGGGCAATTTAACACGGCCAATCCACCTAACCTGCACATCTTTTGACTGTGGGAGGAAACCGGAGCACCTGGAAAAAACCCACATGACATGTTGAGAACGTGCAGACTCTGCACAGACAGTGACCCAAGTTGATTAATCGAACCCAGGTTGCTGATGCTGTGAGACAGCAGTGCTAACCCACCGTGCCACAGTGCAGTCTCAAACTGTTCCCTGTCAAAAACGCATCAAGATGTGGAGATTCAGAATAATGGGCAAAGCAAGGAGAAGTTTTTTATTCATTCATGGGACATAGGTGTCACAGGCTGGCCAACATTTATTGCCCATCCCTAATTGGCCTTGAGAAGGTGGTGGTGAGCTGATTTATTATTGTCACACGTATTGGGACACAGTGAAAAGAATTGTTTCTTGCGCGCTATACAGACAAAGCATACGGTTCATAGAGAAGGAAAGGAGAGGGGGAGAAGGTAGTGTTACGGTCACAGCTAGAGTGTAGAGAAAGATCAACTTAGTGCGAGGTACGTCCATTCAAAACTTTGAAGGCAGCAGGGAAGAAGCTGGCCTTTAGTTGGTTGGTGTGTGATCATACACCTTTCGTATCTTCTTCCCAACGGAAGAAGGCAAAGAGAGTTGAACAAAGGTGTTGCACTGGCCGTGCTAAATTCTCCCTCAGTGTACGCAACAGCCGCCAGAGTGTGGAGGGTGGGGGATTTTCATAGTAACTTCATTGTACTGTTAATGTAAACCTATTTGTGACACTAATAAATAAATTTCAAAACATTAAAACCAGCCGCTCTTTAGTTTTCAGACGATGCTGACCTTTATTCCACTGTTAACACCTGCTCTGGATCAATGCTTGAACCTTTAACACTATCGTCAAAGCTCCCTTCCAAAAAAAAACGTAAATTTCCAGTTCCAGAGAAAACGCTAATCCTGTTTCTCCGTTTATCCGCAGATACTGCCAGGAAATTTCTGTTCCTGTTTGAGTTCCGGTCAGAACCTGCGAGGAGAGTGAGAGGATAGGAGGGATCACAACCTGAAGGTTCGATCTCGTTCTGCCTAGCTCACGCCGTAGTTGACACGGGGAGTAAGGGAAGGTGCCGGAACTAAGGATGAAAAGGGAACACCTTGACACTATCCCCCTAAGTGGAGACTTAGTCGGTCACATTGACAAGTCTGCGGACCAGGAATTATAGCGAGTGGGATAGCTTGATCTTGGGATTGGACATAGCTCGGCGCAACATTGAGGGCCGAAGGGCCTGTACTGTGCTGTAATGTTCCATATAACCTTGGATCAATGTCACTCTCTCCTTTCCCTCGCTCAGGACGGACCCCTCTTCCCAATAAGCAATTACCACACCGCCAAAGGGCCAAGAGATGGCCTCTCTGAGCATGATCGAGGTGGACAGACCCGACCCACGTCGGAAAGAGCCAAGCGTGCGCTCCTGTTCCGCTCCACTGCCCCCTGCCAATACCTTTAGCCCGTTCGCAGCAGAGATTTCCCCCTCCAGGCTCGCTCAAACCACACCAACCTCCTCCCCCCGCCCCCATCACCACCTCCATTCTCCAGCCCAAGGTCGAGCAGGATGTCCCCACAGCAAATCATTATTGATAACCGTCAGAGTGAGGCGTGAAGGGCACCGAGTCCTCTCTGCTCAAAGTGTCAGGGGGGGCTTCGGTGACGCAGAGAGGGAGCCCACCTTCTGAGATTAGAATAGATGGGGGTCCGGTGGCTCATCCTGAAACAGAGAACGAATGGAAAGACAGCGCAGGACAATACAGGTACTGCTGCCTCACAGCGCCAGGGACCTGGCTTGGGTCACCATCTGTGTGGAGTTCTCTCCATATCTGCGTGGGTTTCCTCCAGGTGCTCCAATTTCCTCCCACAGTCCAAAGGTGTGCAGGTTAGGGTGGATTGGCTATGCTAAATTGTCCCTCAGTGTCCAAAGATGTGCAGGTTAGGGTGGATTGGCCGTGCTAAATTGTCCCTCAGTGTCCAAAGATGTGTAGGTTAGGGTGGATTGGCCTGCTAAATTGCCTCTTAGTGTCCAAAGATGTGTAGGTTAGGGTGATTGGCCATGCTAAACTGTCCCTTAGTGTCCAAAGATGTGCAGGTTAGGGTGGATTGGCCGTGCTAAATTGTCCCTTAGTGTCCAAAGATGTGCAGGTTAGGGTGGATTGGCCATGCTAAATTGTCCCTTAGTGTCCAAAGATGTTAGGTTAGGGTGGATTGGCTGCTAAATTGCCCCTTAGTGTCCAAAGATGTGTAGGTTAGGGTGGATTGGCCGTGCTAACTGTCCCTTAGTGTCCAAAGATGTGCAGGTTAGGGTGGATTGGCCGTGCTAAACTGTCCCTCAGTGTCCAAAGATGTGTAGGTTAGGGTGGATTGGCCATGCTAAATTGCCTCTTAGTGTCCAAAGATGTGCAGGTTAGGGTGGATTGGCCATGCTAATGTCCCTTAGTGTCCAAAGATGTGCAGGTTAGGGTGGATTGGCCATGCTAAATTGTCCCTTAGTGTCCAAAGATGTGCAGATTAGGGTGGATTGGCCATGCTAACTTGAGCCTTTGTCAGGGGGATTAGCAGAGTAATTTAGCATAGTGCATGTAATCTACCTAATCTACATATCTTTTGGACTGTGGGAGGAAACTGGAGCAGCCAGAGGAAGCCCACACAGACACGGGGAGAACATGCAGACTCCACACAGACCGTGATCTGAGGCCGGGAATTGAACCCAGGTTCCTGGCGCTGTGAAGCAGCAGTGCTAACCCACTGTGCCATCCCTGTCCCGGAGCCAGTCCAATGATGTTGTACCGAGTGTAACTGTTTCTCCTGCGGTGTTTAAGAAAAAGGAGACCTGTTCCTTCCCCTTGTAATTCAGAACAATCTGGTGTTGCGTTCTGTGTAATTTCAGTGTCTCACTTGTCTGAAAAGGAGAGAGACATAGAGCAGAAATTCATATCTAATGTGTCAATGACTGGGTAATGCATTTTAATGATATTACTTGAGAGATATTATTGTTTAGAACATCAGGGACAAAGCCTTCATATCATGGCTGTGTTACCTCCCGCAGTGCGGCGCTCCCCCAGCACTGACCCTCCCGCAGTGCGGCACTCCCTCGGCACCGACCCTCCCGCAGTGCGGCGCTCCCTCGGCACCGACCCTCCCGCAGTGCGGCGCTCCCTCGGCACCGACCCTCCCGCAGTGCGGCCCTCCCTCGGCACCGACCCTCCCGCAGTGCGGCCCTCCCTCGGCACCGACCCTCCCGCAGTGCGGCCCTCCCTCGGCACCGACCCTCCCGCAGTGCGGCCCTCCCTCGGCACCGACCCTCCCGCAGTGTGGCCCTCCCTCGGCACCGACCCTCCTGCAGTGCGGCCCTCCCTCGGCACCGACCCTCCTACATAGGAGATGGATAGTACTTTGGGGCATGCAATGTTATTGATGTTACATTTGAGGTAAAGAGAGAGAGTGAGAGTGTATTCGTTGAACGGGCAGTAATAATCTCACAGTAACCTATCACTTCTCTTCCAACCTTCTAGTTAGTAATCTATAAACTAATCTGTATGGTTCCTTTGCTAACTTGGTAAGTGTGCCTCTCTTGCAGGAACCACCTTTGCTCAGCAGAGGGTGGTAGAGCTGCAGGGTAGAGACGGACTTAGTGTTTAAGGATGTTTGTCAGTAAATAGAATCACAGAATCCCTACAGTGCAGAAGGAGGCCGTCCAGTCTGCACTGACTCCCCAGCAGAGAATTATAACAATGTCCTTTTTCCTCTCCTATCCCCTTAACTCTACCTGTAAATCCACCCTAACCTACACATCTTTGGACACTAAGGGACAATTTAGCACGGCCAATCCACCTAATCTGCACATCTTTGGACACTAAGGGGCAATTTAGCATGGCCAATCCACCCTAACCCACACATCTTTGGACACTAAGGGGCAATTTAGCATGGCCAATCCACCCTAACCTGCACATCTTTGGACACTAAGGAAATTTAGCACAGCCAATCCACCCTAACCCACACATCTTTGGACACTAAGGGGCAATTTAGCACGGCCAAATCCACCCTAACCTACACATCTTTGGACACTAAGGGACAATTTAGCACGGCCAATCCACCCTAACCTGCACATCTTTGGACACTAAGGGACAATTTAGCACGACCAATCCACCCTAACCTGCACATCTTTGGACACTAAGGGACAATTTAGCACGACCAATCCACCCTAACCTGCACAGCTTTGGACACTAAGGGGCAATTTAGCATGGCCAATGCACCCTAACCTGCACATCTTTGGACACTAAGGGACAATTTAGCATGGCCAATCCTCCCTAACCTGCACATCTTTGGACACTAAGGGGCAATTTAGCATGGCCAATGCACCCTAACCTGCACATCTTTGGACACTAAGGGGCAATTTAGCACGGCCAATCCACCCTAACCCGCACATCACCTTGTGCGGCGTACTGGGTTAGCACTTTTGCCTCTCAGCGCTGGGGATCTGGGTTCAGTTCTTGGTTTGGGTCACTGTGTGGAGCCTGCACATTCTCCCCATGTCTGCATGGGTTTCCTCTGTGTGCTCCCGGTTTCCTCCCACAGTCTGAAAGACGTGCTGGTTAGGGTGCATTGACCGTGCTAAATTCTCCCTCTGTGTAACCCGAACAGGTGCCAGAGTGTGGTGACTAGGGGGATTTTCACAGTAACTTCTAATCCCACTTGTGACTAGTAAATAAACGTAAACTTCTTTCGGACTGTGGGGGAAAAAAGCGGGAGCCATAGACTCATGAAGGTTTACAGTATGGAAACAGGCCCATGTGACAACAATAAATCAAATCTGTGTACTCTATGAATGGTATGCTTTGCCTGTGTAGTGCACAAGAAACAATATTTATCATATGTACTGGGATACAGTGTAAGGGATTATTTCTTGTGCACTATTCAGACAAAGCATACCATTCATAGAGTACATAGATTTATTATTGTCACGTATATTGGGATACAGTGAAAAGTATTGTTTCTTGCACGCTGTACAAAGCATACCATTCATAGAGTACATAGATTTATTATTGTCACGTGTATTGGGATACAGTGTAAATAATAAATCAAATCTACGTACTCTATGAATGGCATGCTATGTCTCTGTAGCGCGCAAGAAACAATACTTTTCTCTGTGTCCCAATCCACGTGCCAATAATAAATCAAATTGAATCAAAGTCCCTTCCACTCCCCCACTATCGCCTTCGCTGCCGAGGGTCAGAGAGCAAATCACGTCTCAGCAAATGAATTCGCCCCGTATTTAAATTAAAAACTCAGGGTGATTTAAAAAAAAGCAAGGAGATTTGTGCGCAGGCCACACCCAGTTTCCCATGGGAGTGTTGTCTGTCTTCCGCCCTATTCTTGGCATGTTCCACGGTCTAACAGGTTAGACTAAACCAGGAAGGTCGTACGTCATAGAGTCTCACAAGGAAGTAACTCCAATAATTGTATGATCTGGTTTCTGTCTCACTCACTCTGTGTGTGTGTCTCTCTCTCTCTTCCCCCCCCCAACAGTGCCAACCTCCGAAGATCCCGTGCCCTCCATCTCTCCCACCCTGGTCCCGTTCACCGAAAGGCTCCCGGCTCCCGCTCCGCGATGTTCGGAGCCAAGAACCCCCTGGTGATAGTGGTGGGGCTGCTGATCCTGCTGGCGGCTCTGGGCTTCTACCAGTGGACCTTGATGACGGAGAACGCCCTGCTCAAGCAGGAGGGTGCCCTGGCCCGCGTCTCGACGGGCAAGCTGAGGCAGGAGCGCGACGACGCCAAGAGCCAGCTGGCCGAACTCAGCATGTCCCTGGACGACAAGAAGCGCTACATCAGCGACATCGACGGCAAGTTCCTGAGGGTGAACGCCGAGCTGGAGAACAAGAACAAGGCGCTGCAGCAGTGCAACGCGGAAAAGGTACGGCGAGAGAGCGGCCAAAGGGGAAAAACCCGCATTTAAGTGGCTCCTTCTGCCGCCTGTCGGGCAGCCTCAGCTAACGTGGGGCGGCACGGTGGGTCAGTGCTGCTGCCTCGCGGCGCCGGGGACCCGGGGTCAATTCTCAGCTCGGGTCACAGACTGCACATTCTCCCCGTGTCTGTGTGGGTTTCCTCCGGAATCCCCTCCACGGTCCAAAAATCATGCAGGTTAGGGTGGATTGGCCGTGCTAAATTGTCCCTTAGTGTCCAAAACTGTGCAGGTTACGGTAGATTGCCCATGCTAAATTGTCCCTTAGTGTCCAAAGATGTGTGGGTTAGGGTGGATTGGCCGTGCTAAATTGTCCCTTAGTGTCCAAAGATGTGTAGGTTAGGGTGGATTAGCCGTGCTAAATTGTCCCTTAGTGTCCAAAGATGTGTAGGTTAGGGTGGATTGGCCATGCTAAATTGTCCCTTAGTGTCCAAAGATGTGTGGGTTAGGGTGGATTGGCCGTGCTAAATTGTCCCTTAGTGTCCAAAGATGTGGGTTAGGGTGGATTGGCCGTGCTAAATTGTCCCTTAGTGTCCAAAGATGTGTAGGTTAGGGTGGATTGGCCGTGCTAAATTGTCCCTTAGTGTCCAAAGATGTGTGGTTAGGTGGATTGGCCATGCTAAATTGTCCCTTAGTGTCCAAACATGTGTGGGTTAGGGATTGGCCATGCTAAATTGTCCCTTAGTGTCCAAAGATGTGTGGGTTAGGTGGATTGGCCATGCTAAATTGTCCCTTAATGTCCAAAGATGTGTGGGTTAGGGTGGATTGGCCGTGCTAAATTGCCCCTTAATGTCTAAAGATGTGTGGGTTAGGTGGATTGGCCATGCTAAATTGTCCCTTAGTGTCCAAAGATATGTAGATGAGGTGGATTGGCCATGCTAAATTGCCCCTTAATGTCTAAAGATGTATGGGTTAGGGGGATTGGCCGTGCTAAATTGTCGCTTAGTGTCCAAAGATGGCTGGCACAGTAGTTAGCATACCTGACTCGGGTCACTGTCTGTGTGGAATCTGCACGTTCTCCCCATGTCTGCGTGGGTTTCCTCTGGGTGCTCCGATTTCCTCCCACAGTCTGAAAGACACGCTGGTTGGGGTGCATTGACCGTGCTTAATTGGCCCTTAGTGTCGGGGGGGGATTAGCTGGGTAAATGTGTGAGAACAGGGCCTGTGTGGGGTAGTGGTCAATGCAGACCTGATGGGGTGAATGGCCTCCTTCTGCACTGTAGGGATTCTATATATTAAAAGGATCCTTGCATGGGACTGGAAGATCCTACTGCCAGCCGATAGCAGGCCATCCTTGTCAAAAGCCACACACCTTCCACGAAAGTGGGGTGGGTGAGCACAGCCAAAGGCCCATTCACTCGAACAAGACAAGAAAATCCTGCCACTGTGATGGAGGCGGGATACATTGGACCTTTTCCTGAACTCTGTTTTACGATCGAATCTGACTGATTTGATCTGGTTTATTATTGTCACGTGTATTGGGACACAGTAAAAAGTATTGTTTCTTGCGCGCTATACAGACAAAAGCATACCGTTCATAGAGAAGGAAAGGAGAGGGTGCAGAACGTAGTGTTACAGTCATAGCTAAGGTGTCGAGAAAGGTCAACTCAATGCGAGGTAGGGTCCATTCGAAAGTCTGACAGCGGCAGGGAAGAAGCTGTCCTTGAGTCGGTCGGTGCGTGACCCCAGTACCTAAGAAATAGGAGCAGGGGTCGGCCATTTAGCCCCTCGAGCCTGCCCCGCCGTTCAATAAGATCGCGGCTGATCAGATAGTGGTTCGGTTCCACTTATTCGCCTGCTCCCCATAACCCTTAATCCCCTGATTGGTCCAAAATCTACCTATCTGTGATTTAAACACATTTAACAAGGTAGCCTCCACTGCTTCAACGGGCAGAGAAATTCCAGAGATCCAGCATCCTTTGAGTAAAGAAGTTCCTCTGTTCTAAATTGACTGCCCCTTATTTTGAGGCTGTGCCCTCTACTTCTTGTTTCCTTTCCAAGTGGAAATAATCTCTCTACCTCTACCCTATCCAGCCCCTTCATTATGTTATAAGATCTCCCCTCAGCCTTCTAAACTCCAACGAGTACATGCCCAGTCTGCTCAATCTCTCTCGTCAATCTCCGGTCAATCTCTGGTCAATCTCTCTCATCCCCCTCATCTCCGGTGAACCTTCTGTGCGCTCCCTCCAAGGCCAACGCATCCTTCCGCAAATAAGGGGAGCAAAATTGCGCACCGTACCCCAGTTGCGGCCTCACCAGTGCCCTGTACAGTTGTAGCGAGACCTCACTGCTTTTATACTTATGCATCTTTCTCCCAATGGGAGGAAATGTCCAGGGTGTCCTCGATTATGCCGGCTGCTTTTCCCCGAGGCAGCGGGAAGCGTAGACAGAGTCAATGGATGGGAGGCTGGAATCGCGGACAAAGATCCCCCCCCCCCGGGCCACTTCACTGATTCCACCTTGCATTCCCCGGCTCTGCAGGATTTGTTCGACGCAATAGGCAGACGGACTTCAACCCGGATAAATGTGTAGTGGTCCGTTTTGGCAGGTCCAACGGGATGAAGGAGTATCATATTAAGAGTAAGACTCTTCGCAGGAGCAGAGGGATCTTGGGGTCTGGGTCCATCAGACTTCTAAATCGGCCTCGCGGGTAAGAGGATTCAGAAGGCGTGCGGTGTACTGGCCTTCATCAATCGAGGGGTCGAGTTTGGGAGTCGGGAGGTAATGCTCCAACTTTATAAGACCCTGGTCAGACCCCACTTGGAGTACTGTGCACAGTTCTGGCTGCCTCATTGTAGGAAGGATGTGGAAGCTATTGAGAGAGTGCAGAGGAGATTTACAAGGATGTTGCCTGGATTGAGAGGCAGGCCTTATCAGGATAGGTTGAGGGAGCTCGGTCTTTTCTCCTTGGAGAGACGAAGGATGAGAGGCGACCTGATAGAGGTTTATTAGACGTCGAGAGGTATAGATAGGGTGGATTCTCGGAGGCTTTTTCCCAAGGCTGAAATGGTCGCTACGAGAGGACACAGGTTTAAGGTGCTGGGGAGCAGGTACAGAGGAGATGGCAGGGGTAAGTTTTTCACTCAGAGGGTGGTGGGTGAGTGGAATTGGCTGCCGTTGGTGGTGGTCGAGGCAAATTCAATAGGGTCTTTTAAGAGACTTCTGGACGAGTATGTGGGACTTAATAGGATCGAGGGTTATAGATAAGCCTAGTAGGTAGGAATACCATTGGAGCAACTTGTCGCCTGTTTGTGCTGTAGTTTTTCTACGTTCTGATCCCTTTCAAAGACAAACCAAAATCCCTAAACAGCAGCACGATCATTGTCCCGTCTGAAGGCGGCAGGGCAGACTCGATGGGCCGAAGAGCTTGTCTCTGTGGCCCTGGCACTCCAACTATGACGCCTTTGTTGCCCTTAAGCAAACAAGGTGGTTTCCATTTGCCGATGGAGTGCTGTGCCTCACAGGTTCCAAACCTGCTTATCCACATACCACAGCTGTACCTACACACACACCCCCCGGGGAGTTCACAACAGGCGCAAAACAGTGTCAGCGTCACCACAGTACAGCGGCAGGAAGATACATGCAGACAGAGAGAGAGAGAGAGAGAAACAGAGAGTGACGGAGAGACAGAGAAAGATAGAGAAAAACAGAGAGAGCGTTTGAGAAAGAGAGACAGAAAGACACAAAGGGACAGAGAGAGTGAAGGAGAGAGAGTGACAGAGAAAAAGAGAGAGAGACAGAGAGAGACCGATAGATAGAGAGAGAGAGGGATAGAGAGAGTGACGGAGAGAGGGAGAAAAAGAGAGAGAGAGTGACAGAGAGAGAGAGAGTGACAGAGAGAGAAAAAGAGAGAGAGAGAGAGTGACAGAGAGAAAAAGAGAGAGAGAGAGAGTGACAGAGAGAGAAAAAGAGAGAGAGAGAGAGTGACAGAGAGAGAGAGGAGAGAGAGAGAAAAAGAGAGAAGAGTGAGAGAGAGAGAAAAAGAGGAGAGAGTGAGAGAGAGAGAGAAAAAGAGAGAGTGAGAGTGACAGAGAGAGAGAAAAGAGAGAGAGAGAGAGTGACAGAGAGAGAGAGTGACAGAGAGACAGAGAGAGAGTGAGAGAGTGACAGAGAGAGAAAAAGAAAGAGAGAGTGACAGAGAGAGAGAGACAGAGAGAGAGAGAGAGAGTGACAGAGAGAAAAGAGAGAGAGAGTGACAGAGAGTGACAGAGAGAGGAAAGAGAGAGAGAGTGACAGAGAGAGGAAAAGAGAGAGGATGAACAGAGAGAGAAAAAGAGAGAGAGAGAGAGTGACAGAGAGAAAAAAGAGAGAGAGTGACAGAGGAGAGAAGAAGAGACAGAGAGAGAGTGACAGAGAGAGGAAAAGAGAGAGAGAGTGACAGAGAGAGGAAAAGAGAGAGAGAGAGAGAAAGTGACAGAGAGAAAAAGAGACAGAGAGTGACAGAGAGAGAGAGAGTGACAGAGAGAGAGAGTGACAGAGAGTAACAGAGAGAGAAAAAGAGAGAGAGAAAGAGAGAGAGAGAGACCAGTGTCGGGTTAACCATTAAGCTGAGTAGGCTTAAGCCAAGGTGCCTGTAAGGGAGGTGGGGGGTCCCCGAGAGCCAAACAAAATTGGTTTAACCCTTTTAAGGGTGAATATATTTTCATAACTACACCCCGTGAATGAATTATTATTAACAACTACTTATAAATAGACAAGCTTCGGGACTGGACCAAATGCAGATAAATGCAAAACAAATGCAACACAGCTTTATTGCCATGCCACATAACATGTATGCATAATTATTTGAGTGCATACTTCGGGATGTATCTGGCAAAAGATTGACTGCACGGGGTGTATCCAAATACAGATTTTAGTTTCTGGATTTATCTGTCCGTAATGATCACTATTTAATGAAGGGTGGGGCAGGATGTAAGGGTCAAGGTCAGGGGGCCTTATTAAAACTCAGCCTAGGAGTCTGGGTGGTAGTCAGTCCGCCACTGAGAGAGAGAGACATTGAAATACGGAGAGAGAGGGAGAGACAGAGAGTGATACAGAGACAGAGGGACAGAGTGAGATTAGAAATAGAGACACTGAGAGTGAGAGAGGGACAGAGTGAGACACAGAGAGACATAAAGAGAGAGAGAGAGAGTCAGAGAGACACATTGAAATACAGAGAAAGTCGGAGAGAAATAGAGAGAGAGAGAGACAGAGAGAAGGAAAGAGGGACAGAGAGAGAGACAGAGAGAGAGAGAGAGACACACAGAGAGACAGAGACAGAGACACAGAGAGAGAGAGAGAGACACAGAGAGAGAGAGACAGACACAGAGAGAGAGAGAGACACAGAGAGAGACAGAGAGAGAGAGAGAGAGTGAGAGACACAGAGAGAGAGAGACACACACACACAAAGTGAGGGAGAGAGTGAGAGAGAGAGAGAGACACACACAGAGTGAGAGATAGAGTGAGAGAGACACACACAGTGAGAGAGAGAGTGAGAGAGATGGTGAGAGTGAGAGAGACACACACAGTGAGAGAGAGAGTGAGAGAGACGGTGAGAGTGAGAGAGACACACACAGTGAGAGAGAGAGTGAGAGAGACGGTGAGAGTGAGAGAGACACACACAGATTGAGAGTGAGAGAGAGACACACAGATTGAGAGTGAGAGAGAGACACACAGAGAGAGAGTGAGAGAGAGGGACAGAGAGAGAGAGGGACAGAGAGAGAGAGAGACAGAGAGAGAGAGAGAGACAGACAGACAGAGAGAGGGAGAGAGAGACAGAGAGAGAGACAGACAGACAGACAGAGAGAGGGAGAGAGAGACGGAGAGAGAGAGGGAGAGACAGAGAGAGGGAGAGACAGACAGAGAGAGGGAGAGAGAGACAGAGAGAGAGAGGGAGAGACAGACAGACAGAGAGAGAGAGGGAGAGACAGAGAGTGAGGGAGGGAGAGATAGACACAGAGTCACAGAGAGGAAGAGAGACAGAGATAGAGGCAGAGAGAGAAAGACACAAACAGAAAGATAGCAAGAGATGGACAGGTTGAGAGAGAGACACACACAGAGATAGTCACAGCGTCATAGAGAGAGGGGGAGAGAGAGGCAGAGGAGCAGAGACAGAGACACTCAGAGAGAGAGAGAGAGAAGGACAGAGAGAGATAGAGAGAAACACAGAGACAGAGAGTGAGAGATACAGAATGAGAGGAGAGACAGAAAGAGAAGGAGAAACAGTGAAAGGGAGACATAGAGAAACAGAGAGTCAGAGAGGGGGACAGAGCAAGAAACAGGGAGAAAGAGACAAACAGAGAGAGAGAGGAACAGACAGAATATAGAAAGAGGGAGACAGAGCGAGAAACAAGGAGAGAGAAAAGGGGGAGAGAGAGAGAGAAATGAGGATAAAGAGAGACATAAAAGCCAAAGAGAGGTGGGTAGAGGAACTCACAGCTCCGAAGAGGTAAAAAGGAATGGTCTACCATGAAAATATCACTACTGTCACTTCTGAGGAAGTGATTTCTAAAGATTCAGCGTGCTCTGAGCTAAAGATCATGTATCACCCATTTTAGATGGAAAGGAGAAGAAATATTTTTATTTCAGAGTGCAGTGAACTTTTGGAAATCTCTTCCTCAAAGGTGGTGGAAGCGATAGTTTTAAAGTTCATTTATCAGTGTCACAAGTCAGCTGACATTAACACCGCAGTGAAGTTGCTGTGAAAATCCCCCTAGTTGCCACACTCCTGTTCGGGTTACACTGAGGGAGAGTTTAGCACGGGTCAATGCACCCTAACCAGCACGTCTTTCGGACTGTGGGAGGAAACGGGAGCACCCGGAGGAAACCCACGCAGACACGGGGAGAATGTGCAGACAGTGACCCAAACCGGGATTCGCTGTGAGGCAGCGGGAAGAAGTCTCGCGACTTGCCGACCACTGTGTCACCCCTGCGAGATAGATTCTTAATAAGGAGGGGGATGCGAGTGAGAGAGGCGGTGAGGGTAAGCGGGAATACAGAGTAAAGGCTGACAATCAGATCAGTCAGAAGTGCCGCGGAACAGGCCTTAAGGGGGCAAGATTCCTGATTCGGCTAGAGAAATAGGACATCAAAGATCAAAGAGAATTACAGCGCAGGCACAGGCCCTTTGGCCCCTCCAAGCCTGCACTGACCATGCTGCCCCCGACGGAACTAAAACCCCCTACCCTTCTGGAAACCATATCCCCCTATTCCCATCTGGGAGTACTGCGTACAGTTCTGGTCGCCGCATTGTAAGAAAGATGTGGAGGCATCGGAAAGGGTGCAGAGGAGGTTTACCGGGACGTTGCCCGGTTTGGAGGGAGGGCCTCATGAGGAAAGGCCGAGGGACTTGAGGCTGTTTTCGTTAGAGAGAAGAAGGCTAAGAGGTGATTTAATAGAGGCGTACAAGATGATCAGATAGGGTGGATAATGAGAGCCTTTTTTCCTCGGATGGAGATGGCTAACACAAGGGGATGTAGCTTTAAACTGACAGGAGACAGATATATGATAAAGGGAGGTTCTCTACTCAGAGAGAGCGTGGAATGTCTTGCCTGCAACAGTAGTGGACTCGCCAACATTAAGGGCATTTACATGGTCATTGGATAAACGTATGGATGATATCGGAATAGGGCTTTAGATTGGTTTTTACAGGTTGGCACAACATTGAGGGCTGAAGGGCCTGTACTGCACAGTAATGTTCTATGCCGTGGGTTCCCAGTGCACGCACAGTGCATCTCCACTGCTGCAGGACATGCTGGTGTCAGGATGCGGGGGGAGGCAGCAAATGAAGGGTGTTAGAGACACAGGGTGGGATTCTCCGATCTCGAGCAGGTCCACCCTGAGCGCAGTCGGAGATTTTTGGTGACGGTTATATACAAATGCAGTAAGAGCTCACCCTTTAAAACCCTCCACCGTTTTCACTTAATTTTCCAGCCTCGGAATTAGCGGGGGTGGGGGGGGGGGGGGGGGGGCGGAAAACGAGGCAAGCCGTTCGGAAGTCCTCCGACTTCCGCGGGGCCAGATAAGGCTGCTGACGGGAGTGGAAAATCCCGCCAACGGGAATGGAAAACCCCACTTGCAGGATGGGAAGAACCCCCCCCCCCCCCCCCCCCCGCCTCCAGCGGGATGGGGAAAACCTCGGTGGGACTGGAAATCCCCACTGATGTGGTTGGAAAACCCTGACAAGGGGAAGGGGCACTCCTGTCAGCAGGACTGGAAAATCTCATCGGCCGGACTGGAAAATCCTGCTGACACAGGACTGGAAAACTCCATCCACAGGATGGGAAACGCCCATCTATAAAACTGGAAAATCTCATCGCAGGACTGGAATCCAGGCAAGTCTATAGCCAGGCTATAGCCAAGTTCCGCACACATGAGGATGGTCTTAACAGGGATCTTGGCTTCATGTTGCACTATCTGTAACCCCCATGACTTGCCTGAGTTAGAGTCAAAAGCTTGCGAGTTTACTGGCAAAGGTTTTACCAGGATGTTGCCTGGTACGGAGGGAAGTCTTACGAGGAGAGGCTGAGGGATTTGAGGTTGTTTTCGTTAGAAAGAAGGCGGCTAAGAGGAGACCTTATTGAAACATACAGGATGATCAGAGGTTTAGATAGGGTGGACAGTGATGGCCTTTTTCCTCGGATGGAGAAAGCTAGCACGAGGGGACATAGCTTTAAATTAAGGGGTGGTGGTTATAGGATGGATGTCAGAGGTAGGTTCTTTACCCAGAGGGTGGTAAGGGTATGGAATGCCCTGCCTGCTGCAGTTGTAGATGCGCCAAGTTTGGGGGCGTTTAAGAGGTCAGTGGATAGGTTTATGGATGAAAAGGGAATGGTTTAGGTTAGAGGGTCATTGCTTTTTCTTAATTGGTCGGCGCAACATCGAGGGCCGAAGGGCCTGTTCTGCGCTGTAATGTTCTACGTTGAGTACTTTCTGTCTTTATTGATGAGAAGTCACGCCTCTCACGCACAAAGTTTCAGCCTTTCTCTCTCAAGATACACAAAACACGGCGCCAAGCACCGTCGCCTCTCAGCGCCGGGGACTTGGGTTCGATTCCCCGCTCTCGGGTCTGTGCCGAGTTTGCACATTCTCCCCGTGTCTGACACTAAGTGGCAGAGCGTAGTGTGCAGAGGATGCTGAAAGTTTCCGGGGGGGTGGTGGGGGGGGGTGGGGGGTGGTGGGGGGGGGGGGGTTGCTACAAATAGTCTAAATAAATGGGCGAGGGTCTGGCAGATGGAGAACAGCGTCGGCAAATGTGAGGTCGGAATAACAGCAAAATGGTTAAAAAAAAATTGCAGAGGGACCTGGGTGTCCTTGTGCAGGAATCTCAAAGAGTTGTTTTGCAGGTACAGTGGGTAATGAAGAAGGCAAGTGGAATTTTGTCCTTCATTGCGAGAGGGATGGAATTTAAAAAGGTTTTGTTGTATAAGGTGCTGGTGAGGCCACACCTGGAGTTACTGTGTGCACATCTGGTCTCCTTACTTGAGAACGGATACACTAGCACTGGAAGGGATGCAGAGGAGGTTCACTAGTTTGACTCCGAGGGTTGGCTTATGAGGAGAGACTGAGTAGACTGGGGCTATACTCGTTGGAAGAATGAGGGGAGCATCTTATAAGATTGTGATAGGTAAGATAGAAGCAGGGAAGTTGTTTGCACTGGCGGGTAAATCTACACCTAGGAGAATGGCCTCAAAATAAGGGGGAGCAGATTTAGGACTGAGTTGAGGAGGAACTTCTTCACCCAAAGGGTTGGGAATCTGTGGAATTCCCTGTCCAGTTGAGGCCCCCTCATTGAATGTTTTTAAGGCAAGGATAGGTAGATTTTTGAACAGTGAGCGGGCAGGTAAGTGGAACCGAGTCCACGGAAAGATTAGTCATGATCTTATTCAATGGCAGGCTGGAGGGGCCGGATAGCCCACTCCTGCTCCTTATGTTCTGAAGTAATTATCTTAAAGATGCTTCATCAGCACACATTGTTATTCAAGGTGCTATACAAATGCAAGTCATTGTTGCATAAGGTTTTTTTTTTGCCCCCTCTCTCTCTCTCCAGAAAAAAACGAGCGAAGATGCTGAGAAACAGAAAAATGACTTTAAGACCAAGGAAGGTAAGGGTTAATCTTATTTCTCTGTCACTGCAGAGGTGATGGCCTAGTGGTATTATCGCTCAGCCAATGTTCTGGGGACCCGGGTTCGAATCCCACCACGGCAGATGGTGGAATTCAAATTCAATGTAAAAAAATCTGGGATTAAGAACCTACTGATGACCCATTGTGGGAAAAACCCATCTGGTTCCCTTTAGGGAAGGAAATCTGCCATCCTTACCCCGGTCTGGCCTACGTGTGACTCCCAGAGCCACGCAGCAATGTGGTTGACTCTCAACTGCCCCCTCCAAGGGCAACAAGGGATGGGCAATAAATGCTGGCCCAGCCAGCGATGCCCGTGTCCCAGGAATGAATTCATGAAAAACCTCACAGAATCATCGAACCGCTGCAGTGCAAAGTGAGGCCATTCGACCCATCGAGTCTGTCCCAACAACAATCCCAGAACCTGTCCCCAGAACCCCATGTATTTACCTTGCTAATCCCCTGTCATCATAAGGGGCAATTTAGCATGGCCGATCCGCCCTAACCTGCACATCTTTGGACACTAAGGAGCAATTGAGCACGGCCAATCCACCCTAATCTACATATCTTTGGTCACTAAGGGGCAATTTAGCACGGCCAATCCACCCTAATCTACACATCTTTGGACACTAAGGGACAATTTATCATGGCCAATCCACCCTAACCTGCACATCTTTGGACACTAAGGGACAATTTATCATGGCCGATCCACCCTAACCTACACATCTTTGGATACTAAGGGACAATTTATCATGGCTGATCCAGCCTAACCTACACATCTTTGGATACTAAGGGACAATTTATCATGGCCAATCCACCCTAACCTACACATCTTTGGACACTAAGGGACAATTTAGCACGGCCAATCCACCCTAACCTACACATCTTTGGACACTAAGGGACAATTTAGCACGGCCAATCCACCCTAACCTGCACATCTTTGGACACTAAGGGACAATTTAGCACGGCCAATCCACCCTAACCTGCACATCTTTGGACACTAAGGGACAATTTAGCACGGCCAATCCACCCTAACCTGCACATCTGGCACTAAGGGACAATTTAGCACGGCCAATCCACCCTAACCTGCACATCTTTGGACACTAATGGACAATTTAGCACGGCCAATCCACCCTAACCTGCACATCTTTCGTACTGTGGGTGGAAACCGGAGCACACGGAGGAAACCCGTGCAGACACAGGGAGAATGTGCAGACTCCACACAGACAGCGACCCGAGGCGGGAATCGAACCCAGGTCCCCGGTGCTGTTTGGCAGCAGTGCTAACCCACTGTGCCACTGTTCATCGCCTCCTCTCGTTCTAAGGCACTGCCCTCTCGGCCTGTCCCTGCCAGAGGGATTAAGAAGACAATCGGATCTTCTAATTGTGCTAAACGCCTCAATTAGCCCAGTCCGGCATCCTCCCTCCTCAAGGGAACATGAGCGTGTTGTGATCTGTGCTCTTTTTTCTGGTAATCTAAACCCTCCTTTAGCTGCGGGGCGGACGGGAAAACTCCAAAACTGCCTCACGAGGCTGGGAATCCAAGATTCCTCAGGAATGTTGCAATGCGTCAACAAGGGAGAGACCGGCTGAGCCTGTGGCTAAGGTGAAAGCTGAGAAGTTGCGTGTTCCTCTGGCCTGACACATCTATTTACAGTCTGCAAACAAGCTGTACAAAGCTGCGTGAGTGTGAAGCTTAATTCCTTTGCAAATACAATCCCTGTGACTCCAAATAAAAGGACCCGCCCTGCCTCCAGGCCCAACTGAGACAGGAACTAGGAGAATTTCGGGAGCTGAATTCGCCAGGGTCACCCCCTGATGTTCCTCAGCCCCACAACCATCCCTCGTAAACAAAGAACAGAGCACATCACCCACCCCTACCCTCCCCAAAAGGGGCAGTACAGTGATTGGCGTTGCTGCTTCACAGTGCATCGCAGGGAATCGGGTCGATTCCCGGCTTGGGTCTATGCGGGAGTTTGCATTCCCACCCCCAGCCACTATTCCGCGTGAGTTTCCTCCGGGTGCTCCGGTTTCCTCCCACAGTCTGAAAGATGTGTTCGCCTACTGTCCTTCTCTCACTCTCCCCCCTTCTCTCTCTGTCTGCTCTCGCTCCCCCTAATCTCTCTCCCTGGTCCTGTCTCTCTCTCCCCCCTTCTCTCTCCTGTCTGTCTCTCGTCTCCCCCCTTCTCTCTCTGTCTGTCTCGCTCTCCCCCACTTCTCTCTCTCTCTCCTCCTCCTCATTCTCCTTAGCCTTCCCCAACCAACTTGCCCTCTTGCCTTCTACCTCCCCTCTCTCTCTGTTTCTCTCACACTTCCTCCATCCCTTTCTCTGTCTCTCTCACATTCCCTCCATTCTTTCTCTATCTCCCTCCCTCTCTATCTTTCTCCCCTTGGGGAGAGAGAAAGAGGGAATAAGGGGGGCGAAGGCGGAGAGAGAGAGAGGGGGAGGCGGGAGAAGAGAGGGAATGAGAGAGAGGAGGGAGGTGGGTAGAGAGAGAGGGGGAATGGGCATGAGAGAGAGAGGGAGGGGGAGCCTGGTTCAAGAGGAAACATATAACCACCCCCCTGCACCTTCCTTTCCAGGCGGATCCGCTGCTCAAACGGGTCTGATCAAGCCCGGAGACCAACTAGTGCAGGTCTGTGAGGTGGACTGTCGCAACCTGACCTGCTATGAGGCCTGGAACTTCATCAAAGCCCTTCCCGTGGGCCCTGTCCGTATTGTCATCCGGAAAAACCAGCCGGAGCCAACGGGCCAGCGGCTATAAACATTCCCGGGGAGGGGGTATTGGCGTCCCTCCCCCCCCACCCCACCCTCCTCCCACCACCCCCCTGAAGAGCCAGGGTAGAATGGCGATTCTGTCGCCTTTCGTAGCCACGGAAACACCGCGGAAGGACTGAAATTGCCAGCCGGACGGAATACAAGATGAATTCTCCAAATGGGTAAAGCGAAATTAGTCCCTGGACGGAGCAGTGCGGGTTCACTTCTAGGCCCCAAACGTGAGTGTTGACGTGTAGTGTAAAACCCGCTTCTAGGCCCCAACGGCGGGAGTTCCCTGGATTAGGCCCCAACGGCGGGAGTTCCCTGGATTAGGCCCCAACGGCGGGAGTGTTGACGTGTAGTGTAAAAACCCGCTTGTAGGCCCCAACAGCGGGAGTTCCCTTCTAGGCTCCATCTGTGTGAATCCCATTGCAGGCCCTAACAATGAAAGTTTACCTGGGTCGGCCCCCGGCGGCGGGAGCTCCCCGGGTCGGCCCCCGATGGCGGCGGGAGCTCCCCGGGTGGCTCAGTAGGGTTACCACCAATGTGTCTCAGCGCCTGGGACCCAGGTTCGATTCCTGGCTTGGGTCACTGTGTGGAATCTGCACATTCTTCCCATGTCTGCATGGGTTTCCTCTGGGTGCTCTGGTTTCCTCCCACAGTCTGAAAGCTATGCTGGTTAGGGTGGATTGGCCTCAGTATACCCAAACAGAAGTGTGGTGACGAGGGCACTTTCACAGTAACTTCATTGCAGTGTTAATGTAAGCTGACTTCTGACTAATAAATGAGCTTTAACTTAAACAGTGGGGACTCCCTTCTAAGCCCCATCAGTGTGTGCCCACACTGTGTGTCTAAGAAATATATTTGCATCATGTTTCTTGTACAGGAGTTTTTTAGCAAGTTTGTTTTATTATAGGTGCTCTTTTGTCGTCTTCCAACAGTCCCTGTTGTTACTGCAGCAGTATAATTGATCCTGATTGCGGCAATGTTTGCTTTAATCTGAGTTAATGCAGAGTTATTTTAGTGTTTTCTCTTGGGGTTTTCCAGAGTAGGGCTCAATTAGGGTGATTGACAACCAACGTCATATGCCTGGCCAGAACGGAGCATGCGCCGAGAAACCCGGTTCAGTTGCTGTTTGGGACTTTTAGAGAGCAGAAACAGCTCCACGTCTCTCTGAAGTCTGGAGACTGGGATCTGCCAGAGATTAGTGCTGGAATTTTACCGCCTTGCCTGTCTGAGGCTCCTGAGATACCACCCGAGGCTGATGGAGAATACCGTTCAGTGAGCCTCGACTATCCCGATTCTTGAAAGCAGATCCTTCTCTGGAGGCTGCTGTTTGGGAGTAGGAAAACAGGTGTCTCCCTGTATCTGTCCAGGGAGCTGAAAATCTAGCATTCACGTGGGAATATGTAGGGTTTTTTTGGTGCTAATCAGTTCTGAAGTGTGAATTATATTTATGGGGATATTGCTTAAATTGGAACAACAGGGATCACTCATTGTTAAGAATTGTACTTTCTCACGTTGGAGTATTTTTACTTGGGAAAAGTTACGTTCATTCTTTTTGTTTTATTCGAACTGCGTTCTTAAATAAAGTTTGTTCTGGTAAAAGTTCCCTCGTGGGTCACTTGTATCATACCCAGAGAGAAACATTTTATTCCCATGCGAATGTCAAAAAGAGTTGGGTTTCCAGCTAACTTCATAATGTACGCTGGATCGGGTTACCTTGACCATCACTGAATCCCCCCCCACTATCAACATCCTGGGGGTTACCATTGACCATCACTGAATCCCCCCCCAATTATCAACATCCTGGGGGTTACCATTGACCATCGCTGAAATCCCCCCCCCCCCCCTATCAACATCCTGGGGGTTACCATTGACCATCACTGAATCCCCCCACCATCAACATCCTGGGGGTTACCATTGACCATTGCTGAATCCACCCCCACTATCAACGTCCTGGGGGTTACCATTGCCCAGAAGCTGAACAGGACCCAGCCATATAAATACTGTGGCACCCGGAACAGGTCAGAGACTGGGAATCCTGCAGGGAGTAACTCACCACCTGACTCTCTCTTTCCCCCCCCAAAAGCCTGTCCACCATCGACAAGGACACAAGTCCGGAGTGTGATGGATATTCCCAACTTGCCTGGATGAGTTCGGCTCTAACAACACTCAAGAAGCTCGACACCATCTAGGACAAAGCAGCCCCACTCGATCGACACGCTAACCACAAACACTCACTCCCTCCACCACCCACACAGCCGTGTGTACCATCTACAAGATGTCCTGCAGCGACTCACCAAGGCTCCTTCCAAACCCACCATCTCTACCATCTAGAAGGACAAGGGACAGCGGGGAGGGGAGAGGCAGCAGACACATGATGGACACCATCACCTGCAAGATCCCCCCTCCATCCCGACTTGGAAATATTTCGGCCGTTCCTTCACTGTGGCTGGGGTCAGAATCCTAAAACACCCTCCCTAACAGCACTGTGGGTGTACCTACCCACAACACACACGGGCACTGACTGATGTCCAATAACAATCCCAAAACTCCCTAACAGCACTGTGGGTGTACCTACCCCACACACACACGGGGACTGACTTGATGTCCAAGGACAATCCTGAAACTCCCTCCCTAACAGCACTGTGGGCGTACCTACCCCACACACGGATGGCAGTGGCTTCAAGGTAGTAGCTCATGCACCATCTTTCTGAGGGGCAATTAGGGATGGCGAATCAATACTGGATTTGGGCAATGATGCCATAGGTAATTAGTAAATCTAGTTAATTAAACATTTTGATCTATAGACTGAAAATCAGAAACATCAAGTTTATCCCTGCCAGGGCTGGGTAAACCACGCTGTGGATAGTATGTGGAGGTTGATGAGGGATGAGTCTGGCTCTAAATAAATTCACCATTTTGGGGGTTGACAAACTGGCAGGGGAAGTGCGCCTTTAAGGAGGGCGGGGACAAAAGAAAAGAGGGCGGGGCTGGGAGTAAGGGCGGGGCTTTGACTGTTGGGTGGAGCCGAGCAGCCCTGGGGGCGGGGCCAGAGGCTGGGACAGGGAAGGGAGAGAGAGGGCGTGGTTTGATTTTGGCAGGAGCCGTGCCGGGGGGCGGGTCTAATTCGGGAGGCGGGGTCATGTTCTGAGGGGCGGGGCTAGAGGCTCGGACCGGGAAGGGGGGGAGGGCGCGGGCTAGGAATAGGGGGTGGGGCGGGGCCGGGGCATATAGGCGGGGGACACAGTCTGGGGCGGGGCCAAGTCCCGGAGGCGGGACAGACCTTGAGGGCGGGGCAGTAATCAGGGGCAGGGCCAGGGGCGGGGATAGATTCTGGAGGCGGGGCCAGACCTATGGGGCGGAGAGGCGCCAGGGGCGGGGCAGCGACTGAGGGCGGGGCCAGGACCTATGGGGTGGACAGCCGTCAGGGGCGGGCTAAGTCCTGGGGGCGGGGCCAGGACCTATGGGGCGGATAGCCGTCAGGGGCGGGCCAGGTCCTGGGGCGGGGCCAGGACCTATGGGGGGGCAGGGGCGGGCAGCACTGAGGGCGGGGCCAGGACCTATGGGGTGGACAGCCGTCAGGGGCGGGCTAAGTCCTGGGGGCGGGGCCAGGACCTATGGGGCGGGGCCAGGACCTTTGGGGCGGATAGCCGTCAGGGGCGGGACAAGTTCCTTGGGGGCGGGGCCAGGACCTATGGGGCGGATAGCCGTCAGGGGCGGGGCCAGGACCTGAAGGCGGGGCCAGGACCTATGGGGCGGATAGGCGTCAAGGGCGGGGCCAGGACCTGGGTGCAACAAGGCGTCAGGGGCGGGGCCCGTTCCTGGGGGCGGGGCCCGTTCCTGGGGGCGGGGCCAGGACCTATGGGGCGGGGCCCGGCCCCGGGGGACTGGGCTTTGCGTTCCCATTGTGCTTTACGGCAGCAGGCCGGGTGAAGCGACACCGTGCTTTGCGGCAGGCGGTCAGGGTTCAATCCGCTTTGCGGCAGAGGGGCAGCGGGACCGGGCGCCGCCATGAGTCTATTCGGACTGTTCCGCGGCTTCTTCGGAGGGAGCGGGTGAGAGAATGAAATATCCATAAATATCCTTAAAAACAGTCTAAATAAACCCCAAACCCATTAAATACCCAGTAATATACCGTAAACCAGCCTCCCGGGGAAAGGGAGCGGGTGAGAGAGTGAAGTATTCACAAATATCCTTAAAAACACCAAATATCCCAATAAAAACAGCCTAAAATATGCAATAATATACGTTAAACCATTAAATACCCATAAATATATCCTTAAATATAACCTATACCAGCCTCCCGAGAGAGGGAGAGCAGGTGAGAGAATAAATATCCTTAAAAACAGCCTAAAATCATTAATAATACCCTAAAAACTTAAAATATACCCCAAATAAATCCTAAATACAGCCTCCTGAGGAGAGGGAGAGCAGGTGAGAGAATAAATATCCTTAAAAACAGCCTAAAATCATTAATAATACCCTAAAAACTTAAAATATACCTCAAATAAATCCTAAAAACAGCCTCCTGAGGAGAGGGAGAGCAGGTGAGAGAATAAATATCCTTAAAAACAGCCTAAAATCATTAATAATACCCTAAAAACTTAAAATATACCTCAAATAAATCCTAAAAACAGCCTCCTGAGGAGAGGGAGAGCAGGTGAGAGAATAAATATCCTTAAAAACAGCCTAAAATCATTAATAATACCCTAAAAACTTAAAATATACCCCAAATAAATCCTAAATACAGCCTCCTGAGGAGAGGGAGAGCAGGTGAGAGAATAAATATCCTTAAAAACAGCCTAAAATCATTAATAATACCCTAAAAACTTAAAATATACCCCAAATAAATCCTAAATACAGCCTCCTGAGGAGAGGGAGAGCAGGTGAGAGAATAAATATCCTTAAAAACAGCCTAAAATCATTAATAATACCCTAAAAACTTAAAATATACCCCAAATAAATCCTAAAAACAGCCTCCTGAGGAGAGGGAGAGCAGTGAGAGAAATAAATATCCTAAAAACAGCCTAAAATCATTAATAATACCCTAAAAACTAAATATACCCCAAATAAATCCTAAATACAGCCTCCTGAGGAGAGGGAGAGCAGGTGAGAGAATAAATATCCTTAAAAACAGCCTAAAATCATTAATAATACCCTAAAAACTTAAAATATACCTCAAATAAATCCTAAAAACAGCCTCCTGAGGAGAGGGAGAGCAGGTGAGAGAATAAATATCCTTAAAAACAGCCTAAAATCATTAATAATACCCTAAAAACTTAAAATATACCCCAAATAAATCCTAAATACAGCCTCCTGAGGAGAGGGAGAGCAGGTGAGAGAATAAATATCCTTAAAACAGCTAAATCATTAATAATACCCTAAAAACTTAAAATATACCTCAAATAAATCCTAAAAACAGCCTCCTGAGGAGAGGGAGAGCAGGTGAGAGAATAAATATCCTTAAAAACAGCCTAAAATCATTAATAATACCCTAAAAACTTAAAATATACCCCAAATAAATCCTAAATACAGCCTCCTGAGGAGAGGGAGAGCAGGTGAGAGAATAAATATCCTTAAAAACAGCCTAAAATCATTAATAATACCCTAAAAACTTAAAATATACCCCAAATAAATCCTAAATACAGCCTCCTGAGGAGAGGGAGAGCAGGTGAGAGAATAAATATCCTTAAAAACAGCCTAAAATCATTAATAATACCCTAAAAACTTAAAATATACCTCAAATAAACCTTAAAACCAGTCTGGTAGAGAGAGAGAGCAAGTGAGAGACTCAAATATACCCTTTAATTCCCTAAATACACCCTCAGACACCCCCAAATATACCCAAAAACCATTAAATACTCCTAAATATCCCCCCAAAAACCCTGAAAGTATACCCGAAACACTCCTATGTACCCTTAACTAAAACCCTAAAACAGCTTCCCGCAGAGAGGGAGTGGGTGAGAGAGTTAAATATCCCCTAAAATCATTAAATACTCCTAAATATCCCCCCCAAAACCTCTAAAGTATACCCAAAATACTCTTAGAGACTTTTAACCAAACCCTAAAACAGCTTGCCGCAGAGAGGGAATGGGTGACAGAATCAACTAAACCCTAAATATATTCCTAAAAACACCATGATGAACCCTCTAAACATCTTGCGACACTCCAAGTGTACACTGAAATCATTAAGTACCTCTAAAATCCCATACATATTCCCCAGTTACCTCCAAAATAAAACCACAAACAGCCCGGAGAGAGCAGTTGAGTGAGAAACTGAAATATACCCTAAAACACTCAAAATATCTCAACATTCGACTAAATTATTAAATTTAAGTCTTGTTGAATAAGACATCGGTAAGGCCACCCTTTGGGAGACTGTGTACAGTTCTGGTATTATAGAAAGGACGTTATTAAACTAGAAAGAGTGTAGAAAAGATTTTCTAGGATGTTACCGGGATTTGATGCTTGAGTTATAAGGAGAGGCTGGATAGAGTAGGACTTTTTTTCTCTGGAGCGTAGGAGGCTGAGGGATGTTTTTATAGAAGTCTACAAAATAATGAGGGGCACAGATCAGCTAGATCGTCAATATCTTTTCCCCAAAGGTAGGGGAGTCTAAAACTAGAGGGCGTAGGTTTAAGGTGAGAGGGGAGAGGGTCCAGAGGGGCAGTTTTTTTCACACACAGGGTGGTCAGTGTCTGGAACGAGCTGCCAGAGGCAGTAGTAGAAATGGGTATAATGTTGTCTTTTTAAAAAGCATTTGGATAGTTACGTGGGTACGATGGGGCCGAAGGGCCTGTTTCCCTGCTGTGAACCTCTGTGACTCTAAACTAAATCTCAAACAAATTATCTTGTGATGATGATGAAAGTGGCAACGTGGGTGGAGAAGGTAGTCAGGAAGGCATACGGCAATGCTGACCTTCATCGGCCGGGACACTGAGTTTAAAAATTGGCAAGTCACGTTGCAGCTTTACAGAACCTTAGTGAGGCCGCACTTGGGTTCAGTTCTGGCCGCCACGCTACCAGAAGGATGTGGAGGCTGTAGAGAGGGTTACAAAAAGATTTACCAGGGTGTTGCCCTGGTCTGGAGGGCATTAGCTATTAAGGAGAGGTTGGAGAAATTTGCTTTGTTCTCCCTGGAGCAGCGGAGGGTAACCTGATAGAGGTTTACAAGTGGCGTGGACAGAGCGGGTAGTTCGATGTTCTTTCCCAAGACAGAAGAGTCAAGTGCTGGGGCTGGGGCGGGGGGGGGGTGGGAACGTAGGTTTAAGGTGCGTGGGGATTTGCGCATTCTCCCCGTGCTTGCGTGGGTTTTCTGCGGGCACTCCGGTTTCCTCCCACATCCCAAAGATGTGCTCTTAGGCTGATTGGTAGAACAAATTCTCCCTAAATTGTCTCAAATTTGGGTTTTTAATCCATAGATCTATAAACGTGGACAGGGATCACGGGTAGAGGTGGGAACATCGGGGTGGCGGTGCGGGCTCGTAGGGCCGAGGGGCCTGTTTCCCGTGCTGTTTTGTTCTTGTTCTTCGTAAGTTTTTACCCAGAGGGTGGTGAATGTCTGGAAGGCAATGCCTGGGGAAGGTGGTGGGAGCAGGGGTACAATAGCGGCATTTAAGGGGTAACTAGATGGAATGGAGATGGAAGTTTAGGGACTCTGTAAGTGTGTACGGTTTTAAGTTAGGCAGGCATCGTGATGGGGGCAGGAGGACCTGTTTCTCTGCTGCAGTGTTTTTAAATCCTTCAATGTCCTTAAATAAAGCAAAAGAACAAAACAGCACGGGGGAAACAGACCCTTCGGCCCAACCAGCCCGCGCCGCCACCCCGATGTTCCCACCTCTACCCGTGATCCCTGTCCATGTTTATAGATCTATGGATTAAAAACCCAAATTTGAGACAATTTAGGGAGAATTTGTTCTGCCAGTTAGCCTAAGAGCACATCTTTGGGATGTGGGAGGAAACCGGAGCACCCGGAGAAAACCCACGCCAGCACGGGGAGAATGCGCAAACTCCCACAGACACAGGCCCCAAATCTGCACAGCACAGCGATAGTCACTGAGCTGTCGTGTTGCCCATCAAATGGTCCAGGTCAAGCGTACACTAACGACGTGAAGCACTAGGATACTCTCGGAAAAAAATCCAAGAGCAGCCCTCTCACGACCCATCGCGTGTACGCCCCGCGTTAGACAACAAGGTGGACCAAAGCACCTGTAGGATAAAAACAAGTACATCAGTATCATCATCTATTTACACACTTCCCAGGGACTCCCAAGGCTCATGATCCCTATTTTAAATCAGTTTTCTATACCCCTCCATCCCCGTTCTGTTCATGTGCCCATCTAAGTATTTCTTAACTAACTCCAGAGTACCTGCCTCCACCACTTTACGCATTCCATACCCCCACCACCCTCTGTGTGAAAAAACTCCCTCCAGCATCCAAATTATACCTTACCCCCCCCCTCACCCTAAGCCCGTGACCCCTCGTGCTATTCGAGTCCATCCCCAGAGTGAGGGAGTGGATAGGAAACTCGGAAATCCTCATGAAACACCTGACCCAGTGGGGCAGCACGGTGGGCCGGCATTGCCGCCTCACGGACTCGGGTTCGATTCCCGGATGGGGACACCGTCTGTGCGTTCTCCCCCCCCCCTTGTCTGCGTAGGTTTCCTCCCACACGCGCTGGTTAGGGTGTGGAATGGGCCGTGCTAAATTCTCCCTCGGTGTAACCCGGACAGGAGCGTGGGGGATTTTTGCTTCATTGCGGTGTTCATTCACTTGTGAATAAACTCCCAAACGGGGAGGGGGGGGGGGGTGCGTGGATAACATTGATAGATTATGCGCTGGATTCCAGGGACCCGTTCTCCCGAGGGATGGCCCTCGATGACGAAGACGAGGAGGATGAAGGTGAGGACGACGTGGGCGGATTCTTTGGCCGTCGCCACGATGACAGCTTCGCTTTTGGTTTCAGTCCCCACGGCGGGAAGTTTGACGACGGATTCTCCGGCCTTTTCCGGGAGATGGACGAACTCTTCCGTGGTTTCGGGAGCTGGGAGATGCCCGGAAAACAATTCGGTAAGCTGCCCCCCTCATTCAACAAATCGAATCCTTCAGCACCACCGACCCTCCAGCAGTGCGGCGCTCCCTCGGCACCGGCCCTCCCGCACGGTGCGGCGCTCCCTCGGCACCGACCCTCCAGCAGTGTGGCCGGCGCTCCCTAACACCGACCCTCCCGCACGGTGCGGCGCTCCCTCAGCACCGACCCTCCCCGCCGTGCGGCGCTCCCTCAGCGCCCGACCCTCCCGCCAGTGCGGCGCTCCCCTCAGCACCGGCCCTCCAGCAGTGCGGCGCTCCCTCGGCACCAACCCTCCCCAGCAGTGCGGCGCTCCCTCAGCACCGACCCTCCCAGCAGTGCGGTCGCTCCCTCAGCACCGACCCTCCCGCACGTGCGGCGCTCCCTCAGCACGACCCTCCACAGTGCGGCGCTCCCTCACACAACCCTCCAGCAGTGCGGCGCTCCCTCAGCACCGACCCTCCAGCAGTGCGGCGCTCCCTCAGCACCGACCCTCCAGCAGTGCGGCGCTCCCTCAGCACCACCTCCTCCACGCAGTGCGGCGCTCCCTCAGCACCGACCCTCCAGCAATGTGCGGCGCTCTCCCTCAGCACCCGACCCTCCAGGCATGCTGGCGCTCCCTCAGCAACCAACCCTCCAGCAGTGCGGCGCTCCCTCAGCACCGGCCCTCCCGCACGGTGCGGCGCTCCCTCGCACCGCCCCTCCCGCACGGTGCGGCGCTCCCTCGGCACCGCCCCTCCCGCACGGTGCGGCGCTCCCTCGGCACCGGCCCTCCCGCACGGTGCGGCGCTCCCTCGGCACCGGCCCTCCCGCACGGTGCGGCGCTCCCTCTGGGTCACACACTGGCCTCCACGCTTGACTAACTAACTGCGTTCGGAAAGCTGATTTAACACATTCACCTCAGTTTGTGGGGCAGGAAATGCGTGGCAGACTGGAAGATTTGTCTGCCTGGGTGCCTAATTCCCATTTTCCCTCTCTAAATGCAGAATTTCCCGGGATTGACCCCCGTTCTTACGCCGAGGGCTCGGAGCAGGGGGGCAGGCGATCCCTCCGCGACTGGATGCTGAAAGACCCGGAGCAAGACCACCCTGAACAACGGAGAGACACGGATCCTGTCGGAGACTCTGACCCACGTCCCCGAGAGAGACCCAACCAGGACAGGCCAAGAGCAGGCCCCCTGACCCCCTACTTTAGTCCGTGGGGTCCCTCAAACAGTGTAAGCTCCTCTGAGTGATTGCAGAGTTGAAACGTGTTGATGTTTGTAGAATTGTAAAATACCTGCAGAAGGAGGCCATTTGGCCCATTGAGTCTGCACCGACCTTAATCCCACCCAGGTCCTATCCCCGTAACCCCACATGTTTACATCTCTTAACCAACTCAGCTGGGGATACCAAGGCACAACTTAGTAAAGCCAATCCACCCTAACCTGCATATCTTTGGACACTAAGAGACAATTTAGCATGGCCAATCCACCCTAACCTGCACATCTTTGGACACTAAGGGACAATTTAGCATGGCCAATCCACCCTAACCTGCACATCTTTGGACACTAAGGGACAATTTAGCATGGCCAATCCACCTTAACCTACACATCTTTGGACACTAAGGGACAATTTAGCACGGCCAATCCACCCTAACCTACACATCTTTGGACACTAAGGGGCAATTTAGTCATGGCCAATCCACCCTAACCTGCACACCTTTCGTTCTGTGGGATGTACCCGGAGCACCTGGAAGAAACCCATGCAGACATGGGGAGAATGTGCAAACTCCACACAGATAGTTGCCCGAGTTGGGAATCGAACCCAAGTCCCTGGAGTTGTGAGGCAGCAGTGCTAACCACTGTTGCCGCCTTGCCATGAAGTTTTGGTTAAGGTCAGACAGTGTTTTGAGGCTTTCCTGGATGATGTGTTTGAATGTGGTTAAGATAAACATAATATGGTTCACCTCAGGTATGACTTAAATGACCCACTAGGGAGCTTTTACTAAACAAAAGTTCACTTAAGAATCTAGTTCATGAGGTAAAGGAGTAGAATGAGCCCATTGGGTCCACTCCGCCATTTGATACGCTCCTCATCCCCCTTTTCCTGTAACCCTTCAACCCATTACTAATTAAAAGTCTGCCTAACTCCCTCCTTAAATGTACTCGCTGTCCCGGCATCCATCGCACTTTGGGGAAGTGAGTTCCATAGATTCACAACGCTTTGGGAGAAGGGGTTTCCCCTCCAGTTCTGTCTTAAATTTGCTGCCCCTTATCCTGAAACTTCTTGTCCTGGAATGTCCCACAAAGAGAAGCGTCTACTCCCCGTCCACTTTATCGAGACCTTTTATCCTCCTGTAACCTCAATTTGATCTCTTCTCGTTCTTCTTTCTGTTATATTTTGTGTGTGTGTGTGATTGAGAGGTTCCCAAACATTGCTACGATCTCTAATCTCTGTCTCTGCCCCCCCCTCCCCCCTCTGTGTCTCTGGCCCCCCCTTCTCCCCCCTCTGCGTCTCTGCCCCCTCTCTCCCCTCTCTGACTCTCTGCACCCCCCCCCAACTACTTTGCAGTTTGAAGAGTTATGGAAGAATTTGAGACAGCGAGATACAGTGAGAGAGGACACAGGTACGTTTACCAAACTCACCTTCCCAGAAGAGAGACTGCTAGCTGGATTGGACACTGTGTTCCTGGGGTCTTGGCTCCAATTCCAAGACGCACACACCCCCTCCCTATTTCTATAATCTCTTCCAGTCCCTACACCCCCCCCCCCCTATCTCTCTAACCCCCTCCAGCCCCTACACTCCCCTCCCTATCTCTGTAACCTCCTCCAGCCCCCTACACTCCCCTCCCTATCTCTGTAACCTCCCCAGCCCCCTACACCCCCCTCCCTATCTCTCTAACCCCCCAGCCCCCTACAACCCCCCCATCTCTCTAACCCCCTCCAGCCCTCTACACCCGCCCTCCCTATCTCTGTAACCTCCTCCAGCCCCCCTACAACCCCCTCCCTATCTCTGTAACCTCCTCCAGCCCCCCTACACCCCCTCCCTATCTCTGTAACCCCCTCCAGCCCCTACACCCCCTCCCTATCTCTGTAACCTCCTCCAGCCCTTCACCCCCTCCCTACCTCTGTAACCTCCTCCAGCCCCTTCACCCCCTCCCTACCTCTGTAACCTCCTCCAGCCCCCTACACCCCCTCCCTATCTCTCTAACCCCCTCCCTATTAGGGTAGTTTCTCTGTACAGTTAATGTGTTGTCCTTTTTATTGACCTTGGTGATACGGAGGTGGAGTGTGTCCCTAACTCCGTTACCCTGTCTTTCCCCTGTCATAGACCTGGACTCCAGGGTGAACTCTGAAGGCCTGGACAAGATCCTCCAGCCCTCCGAGCCTGAGCTGAAGTCATTCTTCAAGAGCGTGTCAGTGTCAAAGGTCGTTCTGCCCGACGGGGTGAGTGAGGTGCCTCTTCAGCTCTCCGCCAACTCCCCACCCTGTCTCCCCCTAGAGTTGCCACCTTCCCCAAAACTGCCACCCCAAACCTGCCACCCTCCCCAAAACCGCCTCCCTAAACCCACCCTCCCCAAAACCGCCACCCTCCCCCCTCCCAATCCCACGCTAACGTTTTGAGGCCAGGATGCAGGGGCATGTGGGAGCAGTGAGTTGTATTCAGTTGGGGGGCGGGGGGGGTGTCACTTGAGGGATTTGGGCGAGGGGGTGTGCGATGGAGGGCAGGAGCCCCAGAGCACACCCTCCCTAGAACATTGCTCCATTCTCTGAGCTCCAGTGCTTTCCCTCCAAGGTTGGATGTTCGGGGGGGGGCTGTGGGGAGGAGTGTGGTGTGGGGATGGGGGTGCAGGGATGGTGGGTGTGGATGGGAGGTGCGGGAGCATCGCAGTCGCCTTGTGATGCCCTCCATAGCTGAATAGCGAGCCACTCGCTATCAACCGCACCAGTGTCGGGGCACTGTTCGCATTGAGGGGGGGGATGGTTTTGAGAGGGGAAGTAGGGATAAATATTCAAAGTGTCTCTGCTTCCAAAAATGGAAAAACACTCTCAAACTTCCACCTCTTTATTTTAAACATCCCCCCGCCCCACCTCATGTCCGCCCGCGCCCCCTCCCCCAGAGCACGGAGGAGCGCCGAGTCAGACGGGATGGCGAGGGGAATGAAGAGATCACGGTCACTCGGACGCGCGGTGACCAGTCGTACACCACTGTGACGCGGAGAGACGCGGAGGGCAAAGAAGAGCAGTCGGAGCGAATGGTGAACTTGGATGATGGTGAGAGCCTGCCGCCTCCCACAGTCGAACAGCTGGGGGTGGGGGAGGGTGGTTGGTGAGGTGGCGGGGGGGGGACAGATTTCGCCGCAGTTGCGAAACGGTACGGTTAAAAAGCAGCACGTGTAAAGTTTATTTATTTATTAGTCTCACAAGACAGCTGATGTTAACGCCGCAATGAAGTTACTGTGAAAATCCCCCCCCACCGAAGTCGCCAACCCGCTGTTCGGGTCACATGGAGGGAGAATTTAGCACGGCCCAATCCACACCCTAACCAGCACAGTCTTTCGGACTGTGGGAGGAAACCCAGGTAGACACAGGGAGAATGTGCAGGCAGGCGGCGACCCAAGGCTGGGAATCGAGCCCGGGCCGCTGGCGTTGTGAGGCAACCACGCTAACCCCACTGTGCTGCTCCTCACGGTTGGAGTGGGGGTCAGTTGCTGGGTGCGGGAAGGTGGGTGGGGGCAATGGGAGGTGTGTGGGCAGAAGGTAAAAGAAAATCAGCGTGAGATATCGCAAGCTCAGGATCGCTGTTCCAGATTGTGTGTGTGTCATGTATGTGTTTCTGTGTGTTCCTGTCACATCGCTGTGGCTCTGGGTACTGGTTAGCGCTGCTGCCCCACAGCGCCAGGAACCCGGGTTCGATTCCCAGCTTGGGTCACTGTCTGTGTGGAGTCTGCACGTTCTCCCCGTGTCTGTGTGGGTTTCATCCAGGTGCTCCAGTTTCCTCTCTCAGTCCGAAAGATGTGCAGTTTAGATAGATTGCCCCTTAGTGACCAAACATGTGCAGGTTAGGTGGATTGGCCATGCTAAATTGTCCCTTAGTGTCCAAAGATGTGCAGGTTAGGGTGGATTGGCCGTGCTAAATTGTCCCTTAGTGTCCAAAAATGTGCAGGTTAGGAGGATTGGCCGTGCTAAATTGTCCCTTAGTGTCCCAAAGATGTGCAGGTTAGGGTGGATTGGTCATGTTAAATTGCCCCTTAGTGTCCCAAAGATGTGCAGGTTAGGGTGGATTGGCCATGCTAAATTGCCCCTTAGTGTCCAAAGATGTGCAGGTTAGGGTGGATTGGTCATGCTAAATTGCCCTTTAGTGTCAGGGGGACGATAAGGGTAAATCCCTGGGATGATGGGGATAGTGGTGGGATTGTGGCTGGTGCAGACTTGATGGGCCGAATGCCCTTCTGCGCAGTAGGGATTCTGTGGTTTAGACCAATGTTCAGTAATTGTGTTTCATTCTGTGTGTGTGTGTCTGTGTGTGATCTCTCCCCCTGCAGGGGACCTCCAAAAGTTTGTGGGGAAGTGGGACCGGCGACAGGGAGATAGCGTTCCGAGCGAACCATCAACTTCCAGAGACCCACTGTCCTTTCTGGATAGATTACTGAAGGGGATATTCTCCAACCGCTGAGTAACTCAGCAGAGAAAGTGTGTGTGTGAGAGAGAGGTAGAGTATGTGTGAGTGTGAGAGAGGGAGTTGTGCGCGCGCGAGTGGGGGTGGAGTGCATGCGCGCACGTGATGAGGGGGAGAGCGTGCGAGAGAGGGAGAATGAGCATGCACACGCGTGTGTGAGAGAGGGAGAGTGTGTGTGAGTGAGAGAGAGAGGGAGTTGTGCGCGCGCGTGCGGGTGGGGGGGGAAGTGCGCGTGAAGGGGGGGAGAAGAGTGTGCGCGCGCGCGTGTGAGAGAGGGAGAATGAGTGTGCGCGCGCGCGTGTGAGAGAGGGAGAATGAGTGTGCGCGCGCGCGTGTGAGAGAGGGAGAATGAGTGCGCGCGCGCGCGTGTGAGAGAGGGAGAATGAGTGCGCGCGCGCGCGTGTGAGAGAGGGAGAATGAGTGTGCGCGCGCGCGTGTGAGAGAAGGAGGGTGTTGTAAACCATTCTGGCAGTTTATAAATTGTGATTGGCAGAGAGACCCAGTTGAAACATTTTCCTCCGTGTAACCATGGGGAATTATTGACTGTCAGATGGGGACTATCCTGTATTTATTCGGGGGCTTCCCAATGTGTGGGAAAGTTTGTTGGTGTGATTTTGGGGAAGAGAGAGAGAGTGTGTGTGTGTGTGTGTGTGTGTGTGTGTGTACCCACTGCTGAATGCTTTACCCTGTGTGATGCTGTGTTCCCTATTCCTGTGCAATATCCCACTGCCGGTTTGCCAGGCCATTATGTTCCCTCCTGATAATCGAACTGTGTACAATAAACGTCAAAATGATTCATTATCTTATAAATGGCTTCACTGGTATCTTGGGGGATATTTTGTGTTTAAACCCACACCAAAAGCAGAGATGTCTCTGCAGATGAGACACTTTCCAATACTGAGGGAGCGCCGCACTGTGGGAGGGTCGGTGCTGAGGGAGCGCCTCACTGTGGGAGGGTCGTGCTGAGGGCGTGCCGCACTGCGGAGAGTCGGTGCTGAGAGAGTGCCGCCTGCCGGGGAGGGTTGTGCTGAGGGAGCGCCGCACTGTGGGGGGTCGGTGCTGAGGGAGCGCCGCACTGTGGGAGGGTCGGTGCTGAGGGAGCGCCGCACTGTGGAGGGTCGGTGCTGAGGGCGTGCCGCACTGCGGGAGAGTCGGTGCTGAGAGAGCGCCGCACTGCGGGAGGGTCGGTGCTGAGGGAGCGCCACACTGTGGAGGGTTGGTGCTGAGGGAGCGCCGCACTGCGGGAAGGTCGGTGCTGAGGGAGCGCCGCACTGCGGGAGGGTCGGTGCTGAGGGAGCGCCGCACTGCGGGAGGGTCGGTGCTGAGGGAGCGCCGCACTGCGGGAGGGTCGGTGCTGAGGGAGCGCCGCACTGCGGGAGGGTCGGTGCTGAGGGAGCGCCGCACTGCGGGAGGGTCGGTGCTGAGGGAGCGCCGCACTGCGGGAGGGTCGGTGCTGAGGGAGCGCCGCACTGCGGGAGGGTCGGTGCTGAGGGAGCGCCGCACTGCGGGAGGGTCGGTGCTGAGGGAGCGCCGCACTGCGGGAGGGTCGGTGCTGAGGGAGCGCCGCACTGTGGGGAGGGTCAGTGCTGAGGGAGCGCCGCACTGGGGGAGGGTCGGTGCTGAGGGAGCGCCGCACTGTGGGAGGGTCGGTGCTGAGGGAGCGCCGCACTGTGGGAGGGTCGGTGCTGAGGGAGCGCCGCACTGTGGGGGGTCGTGCTGAGGGAGCGCCGCACTGCGGGAGGGTCGGTGCTGAGGGAGCGCCGCACTGCGGGAGGGTCGGTGCTGAGGGAGCGCCGCACTGTAGGAGGGTCGTGCTGAGGGAGCGCCGCACTGTGGGGAGGGTCAGTGCTGAGGGAGCGCCGCACTGTGGGAGGGTCGGTGCTGAGGGAGCGCCGCACTGTGGGGAGGGTCGGTGCTGAGGGAGCGCCGCACTGTGGGGAGGGTCGGTGCTGAGGGAGCGCCGCACTGTGGGAGGGTCGGTGCTGAGGGAGCGCCGCACTGTTGGGGAGGGTCGGTGCTGAGGGAGCGCCGCACTGTTGGGAGGGTCGGTGCTGAGGGAGCGCCGCACTGTGGGAGGGTCGGTGCTGAGGGAGCGCCGCACTGTGGGAGGGTCGGTGCTGAGGGAGCGCCGCACTGTGGGGAGGGTCGGTGTTGAGGGAGCGCCGCACTGTGGGAGGGTCGGTGCTGAGGGAGCGCGCACTGCGGGAGGGTCGGTGTTGAGGGAGCGCCGCACTGCGGGAGGGTCGGTGCTGAGGGAGCGCCGCACTGTGGGGAGGGTCGGTGTTGAGGGAGCGCTGTAGTGTTGAACTGGGTACGATCCTGAGGGGCTTGGTGTGGACTCAATGGATTGAGTGGCCTTCTCTTTCAGTGCAGGGATTCCATGGGAAGGAAACCACTCCATATAAAAGAGAGGCTGAAACTTTCCAGTGTTTGAATGTGACGTTTGTGTTTTATTTTACACACACAGACGGGTTCTATGGAGGGACACCTGAGAGAGCTGCCAGCAGCTGGAACTGGCTCGACAGGAATAGCAGGTTCGGTGACACAGAGCTCTACCCCTGCTCAGAGGGAGGTTTCCGACGTGTATTGTGTCTTGTTAATTCTTGCAGTGTTGCCAAATGGGTTTGCACCGCTGCTTCACAGGCCAGGGACCTGGGTGGGATTCCCCGCTCGGGTCACTATGTGTGTGGAGTCTGCACGTTCTCCCCATGTCTGCGTGGGTTTCCTCCGCGTGCTCCAGTTTCCTCCCATTGTCAGTAAGAAGTGCTGGTTCAGTGGATTGGCCGTGCTAAATTGCCCCTTAGTGTCCAAAGATGTGCAGGTTAGGGTGGATTGGCCGTGCTAAATTGCCCTAGTGTCCAAGATGAGTAGGGTGGATGGCCGTGTAAATTGCCCCTTGTGTCCAAAATTGCAGGACCACCCTTAGTGTCCAAAGATGTGTAGGTTAGGGTGGATTGGCCATGCTAAATTGTCCCTTAGTGTCCAAAGATGTGCAGGTTAAGGTGGATTGGCCGTGCTAAATTGTCCCCTTAGTGTCCAAAGATGTGCAGGTTAGGGTGGATTGGCCATGCTAAATTGTCCCTTAGTGTCCAAAGATGTGCAGGTTAGGGTGGATTGGCCGTGCTAAATTGCCCCTTTGTATCAGGTGGACTAAGATAAATGCATAGGGTTAGGGCCTGGGTAGAATTGTGGTCAGTGCTGACTCAATGGGCGAAATGGCCCCCTTCTGCACTGTATGATGCTATGTATCTAACACGCACAAACAGTGACCCGAGCTGGGAATCGAACCCGGGTCCCTTGCATTGTGAGGCAGCAGTGCTAATCCACTGTGCTGCTGTTTACTACAAGGGTCATCAAAACTTCATTAGAAAGTATCTCTGACCAACTGTGTTACAGACCAAATATTCCAATCGCTGCAGAGAAAGATCCCAACTTCCTGGGCCAAATACAGCTTGGACTTCAGCGTGACCTGACAACGAGGTAAGGTGCATTAATCTCCCCCCTCGCGTGCCCAATATCTTCTCCAAGTTCCAGTCGTGCGTTCTTGTTGTAAAGGTTGGTCCTCCATGTTGTTGCTTCTGAGATTTCTTCGTCTGTCCTTGTTTTGTTGACCTTGTACGTGCTGGTCTGTCTCCCCGTCACGTACCTGCAAATTGCTCCGGGAGTCGTGCCTCTGTCAGGGGTGGTATTTTTCTCTGTGGTGCATGGGGTCTGTGTTCAGTCGGTCTGTGCACTTGATCAGGAGTACTGAAATACTACCCCCGCAAGCTTCAATCCCCACGCCGTGGGAGGGTCGCTGCTAAGGTAGCGCCGCACTGTGGGGAGGGTCGGTGCCAAGGGAGCGCCGCACTGCAGGAGGGTCGGTGCCGAGGGAGCGCCGCACTGCGGGAGGGGGTCAGTGCCGAGGGAGCGCCGCACTGCGGGAGGGGGTCGGTGCCGAGGGAGCGCCGCACTGCGGAGGGTCGGTGCCGAGGGAGCGCCGCGCTGCGGGAGGGTCGGTGCCGAGGGAGCGCCGCACTGCGGGAGGGTCGGTGCCGAGGGAGCGCCGCCTGCGGGAGGGTCGGTGCCGAGGGAGCGCCGCGCTGCGGGAGGGTCGGTGCCGAGGGAGCGCCGCGCTGCGGGAGGGTCGGTGCCGAGGGAGCGCCGCGCTGCGGGAGGGTCGGTGCCGAGGGAGCGCCGCGCTGCGGGAGGGTCGGTGCCGAGGGAGCGCCGCGCTGCGGGAGGGTCGGTGCCGAGGGAGCGCCGCGCTGCGGGAGGGTCGGTGCCGAGGGAGCTCCCTTTTCTGCATTCTAAGGTTTGTATAGCAGCTGGGAGGTGCTTCAGGGACCCTGAGGGGGTTTGAATGCGCTGGAGCATTTCCGATTCTTCTTGAGGTTGGATAGACAAGGAACTCGATGCTGGTCCCAGCCGGTTTTACCTGCAGAATGATTTGGTGAGGGTGGGGAGGGAGCTATCTCTGGCATTCCAGTGACGTTGACAGGCTGCCTATAGGTGAGTCACAGGGAATGAAAGTGTGTGTGTATCTGACACACCCCACTGCAGGAACTGGCAGAGAGAGAGAGAAAAAGCACTGTCACAGGCTTTGCCACAGAGGAGAGCTGAGATCCCACTCACCAATTCCCAGGTAAGTCTCTTTATTGCAGAGTTTCTGCAGAGTTGGGACAGAGAGAGGGACACAGAGAGAGAGAGAGGGACACAGAGAGAGAGAGAGGGACACAGAGAGAGAGAGAGGGACACAGAGAGAGAGAGAGAGAGAGAGACACAGAGAGAGAGAGAGAGAGAGGGACAAGAGAGAGAGAGAGAGAGAAGAGACACAGAGAGAGAAGAGAGAGAGAGAGACACAGAAGAGAGAGGGACAACAGAGAGAGAGAGAGAGAGGGACACAGAGAGAGAGAGAGAGGACACAGAGAGAGAGAGAGAGAGGACACAGAGAGAGGAGAGAGAGGACCAGAGAGAGAGAGAGAGAGAGGACACAGAGAGAGAGAGAGAGAGGGACAACAGAGAGAGAGAGAGAGGGACACAGAGAGAGAGAAGAGGGAGGTTCACACAGAGAGAGAGGTTCACACAGAGAGAGAGAGAGAGAGGTTCACAGAGAGAGAGAGAGAGGGACACAGAGAGAGAGAGAGGTTCACACAGAGAGAGAGAGAGGTTCACACAGAGAGAGAGAGAGAGAGGGACACACAGACACAGACAGACACATACATGCAGAGAGACAGAGAGAGAGAGAGAGAGACAGTTGCAGCCTCAGATTTCTGTACCTTGGTGTAAACACAGGAAGAAGTCTGACAACACCAGCTTAAAACCCAACACGTTTATTTGGTAGCGCGAGCTTTTGGAGTCTTGTCCCTTCTTCAGGTGAAGTGTCCGCTCCCCTCCCCATCCCACCCCCCACCCCCGCCTTTCCAACCAGCCCCTCACCCACACCTCCACCTGAACCGCAGTACAACACTGAGGGTTGGTTGTCCTGTCTGTGGATCGCAGGAGGGTGTAGAGGGGGGAGCAGTGCCAGTAATAGTGTCTGAGCTTGCTGGGGAGGGGTCTGTGGGCAAGGGGGTGGGAGAAATCGGGAATGCCCCCACCCACGGCGTTGCCAGCGGTTACACTTGGCCGAAGGGTGACTCAGTGAGCAGCCTGTGGTCGGGTCCAACTTGTAACACTTGGAATTTGATCAGCCACAATGCCCAGGGCAGTGGGTGTGAGAAAGTGAGTGCACGGTACCCTGGCAATCCTTTTAACCAGTTATTAACCAGAACAGACTGCAGGCAGGATTCCCCAGCTTCACTGGGCAACCCCCACCCCCCCAAGTCTGGAAAATCCTGCCCCGCGGTGCGGCGCTCCCTCGGCACCGACCCTCCCCGCGGTGCGGCGCTCCCTCGGCACCGACCCTCCCCGCGGTGCGGCGCTCCCTCGGCACCGACCCTCCCCGCGGTGCGGCGCTCCCTCGGCACCGACCCTCCCCGCGGTGCGGGATGTGGAAGAGGTGTACATGTGTGTTCTAGGATACTGGGCGAATGTGAGGGGTGGCCGTTCACAGTTACTTTGGCCCCCACTCCTGACTGTGAGGTGCACGAATGTGACCCTTTTCCAAGTCTGGCTGCAATCTCTAGTTCATTCCCCCCCCTCCCCCTGCTTCTCCACCTTCCCCGGGGAAACTGGGGTGTGGTTCCGGTGTTCACACACTGACATTCCTGCGGCAGGTGCGGTTCCAGTTTGGCCAGGTGCTTGTGTGACTGACAAAAACTTTGCCTTCTCTCCCGGGAGGGGTGTGGGGGGTGAGCTGGAAGGGGAACGGCAGTGGGAGGGTGGGGGGTGGGTTTCAGGGAAAGAGAGAGAAAGAGATACAGAGAGAGAGAATCAGAGATAGGGATACAGAGAGAGAGAATCAGAGATAGGGATACAGAGAGAGGGAGAAAGAGAGATAGGGATACAGAGAGAAGAGAATCAGAGATAGATACAGAGAGAGAGAGAATCAGAGATAGGATACAGAGAGAGAGAGAGAATCAGAGATAGGGATACAGAGAGAGAGAGAGAATCAGAGATAGGGATACAGCGAGAGAGAGAGAATCAGAGGTAGGGATACAGAGAGAGAGAGAGAATCAGAGGTAGGGATACAGAGAGAGAGAGAGAATCAGAGATAGGGATACAGAGAGAGAGAGAGAATCAGAGATAGGGATACAGAGAGAGAGAGAGAATCAGAGATAGGGATACAGAGAGAGAGAGAGAATCAGAGATAGGGATACAGAGAGAGAGAAATAGACAGAGAGAGAGAGAATCAGAGATAGGGATACAGGGAGAGAAAAATAGACAAAGAGACAGAATCAGAGATAGGGATACAGAGAGAGAGAAAAATAGACAGAGAGAGAGAGAGAATCAGAGGTAGGGATACAGAGAGAGAGAGAGAATCAGAGATAGGGATACAGAGAGAGAGAGAATCAGAGATAGGGATACAGAGAGAGAGAGAGAGAGCAGAGATAGGATACGAAGAGAGAGAGAATCAGAGATAGGGATACAGAGAGAGAGAGAGAATCAGAGATAGGGATACAGAGAGAGAGAGAGAATCAGAGATAGGGATACAGAGAGAGAGAGAGAATCAGAGATAGGGATACAGAGAGAGAGAGAGAATCAGAGATAGGGATACAGAGAGAGAGAGAGAATCAGAGGTAGGGATACAGAGAGAGAGAGAGAATCAGAGGTAGGGATACAGAGAGAGAGAGAGAATCAGAGATAGGGATACAGAGAGAGAGAGAGAATCAGAGATAGGGATACAGAGAGAGAGAGAGAATCAGAGATAGGGATACAGAGAGAGAGAGAGAATCCGAGATAGGGATACAGAGAGAGAGAAAAATAGAGAGAGAGAGAGAATCCGCGATAGGGATACAGAGAGAGAGAGAATCGAGTAGGGATACAGAGAGAGAGAGAGAATCAGAGGTAGGGATACAGAGAGAGAGAGAGAATCAGAGATAGGGATACAGAGAGAGAGAGAGAATCAGAGATAGGGATACAGAGAGAGAGAGAGAATCAGAGATAGGGATACAGAGAGAGAGAGAGAATCAGAGATAGGGATACAGAGAGAGAGAGAGAATCAGAGATAGGGATACAGAGAGAGAGAGAGAATCAGAGATAGGGATACAGAGAGAGAGAGAGAATCAGAGATAGGGATACAGAGAGAGAGAGAGAATCAGAGATAGGGATACAGAGAGAGAGAGAGAATCAGAGATAGGGATACAGCGAGAGAGAGAGAATCAGAGATAGGGATACAGAGAGAGAGAGAGAATCAGAGAGAGAGAGAGAGAATCAGAGATAGGGATATAGAGAGAGAGAGATCAAGATAGGATACAGAGAGAGAGAGAGAATCAGAGATGGGATACAGAGAGAGAGAGAGAATCAGAGAAGGGATACAGAGAGAAGAAGAATCAGAGATAGGATACAGAGAGAGAGAGAGAATCAGAGATAGGGATACAGAGAGAGAGAGAGAATCAGAGATAGAGATACAGAGAGAGAGAGAGAATCAGAGATAGGGATACAGAGAGAGAGAAAAACAGGTACAGAGAGAATCAGAGATAGGGATACAGAGAGAGAGAGAAACATAGAGAGAGAAAGAGAAAAAAAACAGAGAGAGAGAGACAAACAGATAGAGAGACACAGAGACAGAGGGACACAAGGAGCGAGGGACAGAGAGGGACTCAGAGAGACAGAGAGAGACAAAGACACAGCCAGAGACACGGAGAGAGCGAGACAGAGGGAGACTTGAAGTTTATTAGTGTCACGAGTAAGGCTTACATTAACATTGCAATGAAGTTACTGTGAAAATCCCCCTAGTGGCCACACTCCTGTTGGGGTTACACAGAGGGAGAATTTAGCACGGCCAATCCACCCTAACCAGCACATCTTTCAGACTGTGGGAGGAAACCGGAGCATCCGGAGGAAACCCACGCAGAAATGGGGAGAGAGAGAGTGTGTGTGAGTGAGTGATGACTCTCTCTCTCTGCCTCTTGCACGCATCCTCTCTCTCTCTCGCAATGGGGAGGAGGGGTAATGGGCTCAGAGTCGCTGAGCAGACACTGATAGCCAAGTTCCGCACACACGAGGACAGTCTCAACCGGGATCTTGGGTTCGTGTCACACTATCTGTAACCCCCACGACTTGCCTGAACTTGCAAAATCTCGCTCACTGTCCTGTCTGAAGACAATACACATCTCTAACCTGTGCTTAACCTTCTCTCCACTCACATTCTCTGTACCTTGAAGACTTGATTCCCCTGTAGGGACTCCAACCATTATTTTCTAAATTGAGTTTGTATTTTTCTATACCCAGTTTGTGATCAGAACTCCCACTCACCTCACAAAGGGGACAGCGCTCCGAAAGCTTGTGCTATAAAATATACCTGCTGGACTTTAACCTGGTGTTGTCAGACTTTTTCCTGTGTTTACCCCAGTCCAATGCCAGCATCTCCATATCATGGGTGCACAGTAAGATCCCATTATCCACTGGCTTGGATGCAGCGGATATTGGGGTCAGGCCACCAGCGTGTACAAGTGCCAACCCTGCCCTGGGTATGAGCCATGCCTGTCAATGTGTGCCAACCCCCCGCTGACTCACCAATATACCCGTCACTATGCCTGTGACCTCCACCCAATGGCCCAACCTGTATCCTCACACCACCCCCCCCCCCCCCCCCCCCCGCCTTCCTCTCTCTCTCTCTCACCCACCCCCTCTCTCTCTCTCTCTCAAACACACAGGTCCCAGGAGCCATGGTGCTGGTAAACGAAATCCTCGGCCAGATCGTGCAAGTCGACCGGGTGAGTATACCTCCTCCTCCTGGCCTCAACGGGAACTGCAAGCCGCTAATGTCAAATAGGGTCACTTCCTTCAAAACCCCGTGCTGTACCTGTCCTGGGATGGGGGGGACAGTGTAGAGGGAGCTTTACTCTGTATCTAACCCTGTGCTGTACCTGTCCTGGGATGGGGGACAGTGTAGAGGGAGCTTTACTCTGTATCTAACCCCGTGCTGTACCTGTCCTGGGAGTGTTTGATGGGGGGACAGTGTAGAGGGAGCTTTACTCTGTATCTAACCCCGTGCTGTACCTGTCCTGGGAGTGTTTGATGGGGGGACAGTGTAGAGGGAGCTTTACTCTGTATCTAACCCTGTGCTGTACCTGTCCTGGGAGTGTTTGATGGAGACAATGTAGGGGGTGCTTTCTGCTGTAACTCATTCCTGGGTATTTATTAGGCTATATATGAACTACCCCAAACCATTTGATGAGATTCCAGTCTGTAACTCACTCCCGGGTATCTGTTATTCTATATATAAACCACCCCGAACCCCTCGATTAGATTCCAGTCTGTAACTCACTCCCGGGTATCTGTTATTCTATATATAAACCACCCCGAACCCCTCGATTAGATTCCAGTCTGTAACTCACTCCCGGGTATCTGTTATTCTATATATAAACCACCCCGAACCCCTCGATTAGATTCCAGTCTGTAACTCACTCCCCGGTATCTGTTATTCTATATATAAACCACCCCGAACCCCTCGATTAGATTCCAGTCTGTAACTCACACCCGGGTATCTGTTATTCTATGTATAAACCATCCCCGAACCCCTCGATTAGATTCCAGTCTGTAATAACTCCTTTCTGATCTGCAGCCTATGACGTGGGGCTCCCTTGCCACTTTGAGGCCCTACGCCAGTTTCCAGGTTGAAGAAGATGTGGAAAGATTGAAGAGAGCAATCGACACAAAAGGTTTTGAGTCTTTCCTGTATCCTTTGCACTGTCAATTCTGTCCCATCTCACCATTCTACACTTGTCTGCCATGCCAAGCCCTGCCTGTCTGCCTGCAGTGGCGATGCTGAGCTATGTCTGGCTGCTGCTCACTGGCACCGCTCAGTGGTGGGCAATGGAACTCCCGTCGTCTCAGATTAATTCAGGTTAAGAACTCCCCTAAGCAACCCCCCTCTGAAACGTTCCCCCCACCTCCAACCCCCTCCTTGTCACCTTGTGCCCCCTATCTGCGCAGATGACCCACCCAGCTATGAAGAAGTCGGCAAACCTATCTTGTAGTATTCCAGGGGGGGGTTCACTTGACAGTTTCTAGGGGTTACCATTGACCATCGCTGAATCCCTCCCCCCCCCCCCCACTATCAACATCCTGGGGGTTACCATTGACCATCGCTGAATCCCCCCCCCCCCGCCCCCACTATCAACATCCTGGGGGTTACCGTTGACCATCGCTGAATGTCCCCCCCCCACTATCAACATCCTGGGGGTTACCACTGACCATCGCTGAATTCCCCCCCCCCCACTCTCAACATCCTGGGGTTACCGTTGACCATCGCTGAATGTCCCCCCCCCACTATCAACATCCGGGTTACCATTGATCATCGCTGATCCCCCACCCCCCCCACTATCAACATCCTGGAGGTTACATTGCCCAGAAGCTGAACTGGACCCAGCCATATAATAACTGCGGCTCCAGGAGCAGGTCAGAGGCTGGGAATCCTGCGGGCAGTAACTCACCTCCTGACTCCCCCCCCCAAAGCCTGTCCACCATCGACAAGGACACAAGTCCAGAGTGCGATGGAACACTCCCCACTTGCCTGGATGAGTTCGGCTCCAACAATGCTCGAGACCATCCAGGACAAAGCAGCCCCGCTCGATCGACACGCTAACCACAAACACTCACTCCCGTCCACCACCCACACAGCCGTGTGTACCATCCACAAGATGCCCCACAGCGACTCACCAAGGCTCCTTCCAAACCCACCATCTCTACCATCTAGAAGGACAAGGTGGGTGGGGGGAACAGCAGACACATGGGGAACACCATCCCCTGCTTGGTTTCATTGGTCAGAACATTGAATCCAGGAGTTGGGACGTCTTGCTGAAGTTGTACAAGACATTGGTAAGGCCACACTTGGAATACAGTGTACAGTTCTGGTCACCCGATTATAGAAAGGATATTATTAAACTAGAAAGAGTGTAGAAGAGATTTACTAGGATGCTACCAGAATTTGATGGATTGAGTTATAATCCAATCCTACTTGGAGTGGATAGACTGGGACTTTTTTCCTCTGGAGCGTAGGAGGCTGAGGGGTGATCTTATAGAGATCTATAAAATAATGAGGGGCACAGATCAGCTAGATAGTCAATATCTTTTCCCCAAAGGTAGAGGGGTCTAAAACTAGAGGGCATAGGTTTAAGGTGAGAGGGGAGAGGGTACAGAGGGTGGGGAGTGTCTGGAACGAGCTGCCAGAGGCAGTAGTAGAGGCGGGTACAATTTTGTTACTGAATCTCGCTGAGGGGTGCAGGAGGGAAGGGTGTGGGCCTTTTATCCGACACACATCTATCGCCTCACTCTCGTGGTCCTCCCTTCGCAGGCGTGGACGAAGCGACAATCGTCAAAATCCTGGGCAACCGGACGTTGGAGCAGAGGGAACAGATTGCCAAGAGCTTCAAGAAGGAATACAACGCCGTGAGTGTAAAAAGGCACCCTGCATTTGTACAGCGCCCATTAGCTCAGTAAGCCATCCCTCCCTCCTGCCCAAGGGGGCTTCCCAGGGAAGACTCCTCTCCTCTCCTCTCCCAACTCCCCCACCGAGATACGGGAGGAGATATTCAGGAGGAGTTGTTTCATTTTAGTTATTTGGTTTCCCCCGGGTTTTTTTGGTGTAGGGTTTTTTTTCCCTCGTAATTTCAAGTTTTATTTTTCAGTGTCACAAGTAGGCTGACCTTAACACCGCAGTGAAGTTACTGTGATAATCTCCTGGTTGCCACACTCTTGTTCGGGTTACACTGAGGGAGAATTTGGCACGACCGATGCACCCCACCGAGATACGGAAGGAGTTCCACACTCAAACTTAACCACGTTTACTCGCGTGGCATGGCGATTAGCACTGCTGCCCCACGGTGTCAGAGACCCAGGTTCGATTCCCAGTTCAGGTCACTGCCTGTGCGGGGTCTACACGTTCTCCCTTCTCCTGTATCTGTGTAGGTTTCCTCTGTGTGCTCCGGTTTCCTCCCACAGTCCAAAAGACGTGCTGGTTAGGGTGCATTGGCCGTGTTAAATTCTCCCTCAGTGTACCCAAAGAAGACTCTGGCGACCAGGGGATTTTCACAGTAACTTCACTGCGGTTTTAATGTAAGGCGACTAATAAATAAAACTTGAACTTGAAAAAGAAACCCTACTCCGAAAACCCAGGGGACAACCAAATAATGAAAAAAAGTTCCTTAAATCAGAGTGAAGTGCACACGTCTCTCGCTAAAATCAATTAATAGCATGCATGCTGACTTTATTGTGCAGACAAATTGGCACCGATTAAATCAAAGCTGAAATTTAAACGTATCCCTCAGCAGAAAATTGATATCAATGTGTTTCCACAAGGCACATTATCGTCACAGCGATGATGGGATGTACACGGGCAGGACTGAAAGGCTAAAGTCCATATAATGCTTCTCCGAGTTTCCTGAAGCCCAGAGTGTCAAAACAAAGGACCTGCGTTGCTGTGGTACCTTTCTTACACCCTCGGCACCGACCCTCCCGCAGTGCGGCGCTCCCTCGGCACCGACCCTCCCGCAGTGCGGCGCTCCCTCAGCACCAATCCTGTGGTTCTCTGGATAAGGATTGTGAACCCTCTCTCTCATGGTGTGACTGAGTCGCTGGGTGTGTTGTTAATATTTCACAGGATATTTTTCTATCTGATCATGAATTCTAACGGTTATTTCCCTGTCCCACAGGATCTGGAGGCCGTGCTGACTAAGAAGCTTTCAGGATATCTGGAGAATGTTATGGTCACACTTCTAAAATCTCCAACACTGCTTGATGCCCAGACCCTGAAAGAGGCCATGAAGGTAATTCCCTCTGCCCTCCACTCTCGCTCCTGCTGCCCCTCGCCTGCCGCCCCTCGCTCGTACAGGATAGAGATTGCAGTGATTATACGCTGGCGATTTTCCCGGTGTTTGCCGGGGTTGAGGGAGGGGTTTATCGTGGTTCTCGTGGGGTAGAGATGGTGGTGATTACACACTGACGGTTCCCCTCCCGGTGTTTACCGGGGTTTGTGTTGGCAGGGGCTCGGCACAGATGAAGTTACATTAATCGAAATCCTCGCCACCAGATCCAGCAAGGAGCTACAGGCAATAAAATCCATCTACAAGCAAGGTAACTCGTTCACTCGCTCCTCACTCCGTCCCTCCGCCCCTCGCCCGCCCCTCCCTCCGTCCCGCCGCCCCTCGCCCGCCCCTCCCTCCGTCCCGCCGCCCCTCGCCCGCCCCTCCCTCCGTCTCGCCCGCCCCTCCCGCCGCCCCTCGCCCGCCCCTCCCTCCGTCCCCGCCGCCCCTCCGCCCGCCCCTCCTCCGTCCCGCCGCCCCTCGCCCGCCCCCTCCCTCCGTCCTGCCGCCCCTCCGCCCGCCCTCCCTCCGTCCCGCCGCCCCTCGCCCGCCCGTCCCGCCGCCCCTCGCCCGCCCCTCCCTCCGTCCCGCCGCCCCTCGCCCGCCCCTCCCTCCGTCCCGCCGCCCCTCGAAATGGAAATATATTGGCCTTTCCTTCACTGAGGCTGGGGTCAAAATCTCAGAACTCCCTCCCTCCCTAACAGCACTGTGGGTGTACCTACCCTACGCACACGCACGGGGACGGCAGTGGGTTTAAGATGGCGGCTCCCACGCCAGCTTCTCGAGGGGCAATTAGGGATGGGGATTCGCCAGCACTGCCCCACCCCCAGCCTCTGAAGGAACAAAGAATGAGGTAAATTGCCCCCATTTCCTTCCCCCCCCCGCCAAAGTCTTTACCCCCGACTTCTTCCATGACTTATTTCTTTCCTTGCCCCCCCCCCAGAATTTCAGAAAGATCTGGAAAAGGATATCGTGTCGGAGACCAGCGGAAGGTTCCAGAAGCTACTGGTTGCCTTGCTTACGGTGTGGTACAACGTACTCGGGGAATTGTGGTGGGGGGAGGGAGGGGCAGATTCAAGATAGGAAATGGGGCCCCCCTCCTTCCCTGCCTTTTCCCCCCGATCCCCCGTATTAATCAGGAACCCATCTATCTCTGTCTCAAAGACACTCAGTGACCCTGGCCTCCTCTGCGGCAAAGAGTTCCACCGATTCCCCACTGAAGAAATTCCTCCTCATCTCTGTGTTAAAGGATTGTCCCTTTAGCCTGAGGTTGTGGTTCGAGTTTTTCCTACTAGTGGAAACATCCTCTCCCCGTCCCCTCTATCCAGGGCCTCGCAGCATCCTGTAAGTTTCAATAAGATCCCCCTACCTCATCCTTCTAAACTCCCAACGAGTACAGACCCAGAGTCCTCAACCCGTTCCTCATCCGACAAGCTCTTCATTCCAGGGATCATTCTTGTGAACCTCCCTTTTCCAAGGCCGGCACTTCTTTCCTGAGAGACGGGAGCCCAAAACTGAGGAGGCAGGGTCAACGAGGGAGGGAGGGGGAGTAATATTCTCTCGGTTTTTGACTTCCTCCCTGGACGGCGGTTGGAGTTCACCCCCTCGCCCCAACGTCACAGGGAGTGAGCAGGCTTGACCAAATGCGGCCTAATGTTTGACTAACATCCCTCCCCCTTGCTTCCAGAATCAGAGAGAGGTCAACTCGAACATCATCAACTACGAACTCATTGAAGAAGATGCAAAGGTAAGGTGGGAGTAAAGGCTTTTTGGGGGCGGTGGGGGGGGGTGGTCAGGACAAACATAGAGATAACGTGGGTGGCTCAGATTCCCAGGCACCCTGGGGCTAACCATCCAGGGGTGGATTGGGGGGGAAAAAACGTGGGTCCAAATCCCACCCCAGATAGCTGGTGGGAATTTAAATTCAATCGGGTTCGATTCCCGGCCTCGGGAAACTCTCTGGAGTTTGCACATTCTCACCGTGTCTGCATGGGTTTCTTCCAGGTGCTCCGGCATCCTCCCTTAGTCCAAAGATGTGCGGTGGATTAGCCGTGCTAAATTTGCCCTTAGTGTCCAAAGATGTGCAGGTTAGGGTGGATTGGCCGTGCTAAATTGTCCCTTAGTGTCCAAAGATGTGCAGGTTAGGGTGGATTGGCCATGCTAAATTGTCCCTTAGTGTCCAAAGATGTGTAGGTTCGGGTGGATTGGCCGTGTTAAATTGCTCCTTAGTGTCCAAAGATGTGCCGGTTAGGGTGGATTGGCCGTGCTAAAATATTCCTTAGTGTCCCACGAAGTGTACAATGTTATTTGGTTGATTCGAACATTACAAGGATAGCACCTTGGTAAGATGCTCTGCTAGAGAATGAGATGGGCCGAACAGCCTCCTTCTGCAACTCGATGAAATATCCGAGTCTTGGTAACAGTGTCCGTGATAAGCACCATCTATTATCGCAAAAAAAATCCCCAATTGCTAACGACGACACAGTCTTGATGGGCTGAAGGGCCTGTATCTGCTCCCATGTCTGTGTGCCCTCGGGGGAAGGAAATCTGCTGTCCTTACTGTGTCTGGCCTACGTGTGACTCCAGGCTCCCTCGCCCTGCGTCCCCCACCCTTCCAGCAATGTGGTCGACTCCCCGTCTCTGACCGACAGATTCTAAGCCTGACCCCAGAGCTGCCTCCCCCACGTCCCAGCGAAAGAATCTCCCTTTCCTGGGAAGGGGGGGAGCCCGGTGAGAGGGAGGAGCCGGAGATCGGATTGGGAGTCGTGGAGAGGGTAATCTCGGTTTTGGGGGAGGGAGTGAGGGCCGAAAATCCCAGGGCCCTGAGGGGAGGATGCCACAAACTTGAAGAGGCCTTCGGGGAACGAGGCCTCATCCCCTCCAATCTCGCCCAAGACAGAGTTGGCTAACGTTTTCCCAAGGGGGAAAAAAGGACAGGGAGCCTTTTCCAGCGGGCCTCTTAATGGGTAGGCTGAGGCCCGGAGGCGCTCCACAGTAAGAGGCCTACAGCAACAGGCTTCCTTTCCAAGGCCTAGTCAGGCCTGAGGCCTGCCTGTGAGGCAAGTTGGCGGGGGGAGCTAAGCACAAGATTCTGTCCCAAATCTTTTCAAAATATCTCTTTCTTCCACTTGTGCCCGTGAAGACCTTGTACGTGGTAGCCAGTCAAAAGAAGAATCCGGATTTTAACGCCTGGATCCCAATTCTGACAGAAAGAAGTCAAAACCACCTCAACAGGGGTAAGACGCGGCCATGAATTAGTGTCACAAATGAGCTTATGTGAACACTACGCTGTGAAAATCACCCCCCGCCCCCCGGTCGCCACACTCCTGTTCGGGGTACGCTGAGGGAGAATTTAGCACGGCCCAATCTGCACCCTAACCGGCGCGTCTTTCGGACTGTGGGAGGAAACCCACGCAGACACGGGGAGGATGTGCAGACTCTGCACAGACAGTGACCCGAGCCCGGTTCCCTGAGGCAGCAGTGCTAACCCGCTGTGCTGCCCCTAAGCTGGGCATCGTTTGTGGTTTTTATCAATAACGGGGCCTTCCTCTGCGTGTTCGCTCCCCAAGCCGTAGGTTTGAGTTCACACTTGGAAGTCTCACCATCCAGGGTGACGCACCTAGGGTCGGTGCCGAGGGAGCGCCGCGCTGCGGGGAGGGTCGGTGCCGAGGGAGCGCCGCACTGCGGGCAGGGTCGGTGCCGAGGGAGCGCCGCGCTGCGGGGAGGGTCGGTGCCGAGGGAGCGCCGCGCTGCGGGGAGGGTCGGTGCCGAGGGAGCGCCGCGCTGCGGGGAGGGTCGGTGCCGAGGGAGCGCCGCGCTGCGGGGAGGGTCGGTGCTGAGGGAGCGCCGCGCTGCGGGGAGGGTCGGTGCTGAGGGAGCGCCGCGCTGCGGGGAGGGTCGGTGGCCGAGGAGCGCCGCACTGCGGGAGGTCGGTGCCGAGGAGCGCCGCACTGGGGGAGGGTCCGTGCCGAGGGAGCGCCGCACTGCGGGGAGGGTCGGTGCCGGGGAGCGCCGCACTGCGGGAGGGTCGGTGCCGAGGGAGCGCCGCACTGCGGGAGGGTCAGTGCTGAGGGAGCGCTGCACTGCGGGGGAGGGTCGGCGCCGAGGGAGCGCCGCACTGCGGGAGGGTCAGTGCTGAGGGAGCGCCGTACTGCGGGAGGGTCAGTGCTGAGGGAGCGCCGCACTGTGGGAGCTGATTAGTTTGTATGAGGCCTGGTTGATGTCTGGAATATTTCTAACCACTGTCTTTCCTTTCTCTGCAGTTTTTAAACTGTACAAAGTCTACTCCAGTACCGATATCAGTGAGACTATCAAAAAGGAAATGAAGGGGGATGATGAGAAAGGATTCCTCACTCTGGGTAAATTCCCCATCGTTTCCAGCCCCCTGCGTCCATTCCAGCCCCCTCAGCATCAGAGCTAGGTACAGAAGGTGGCCGTTCAGCCCCTCCAGCAATGGCTGAACCCTCGAGAGTATTGATAGGCAGAGGGATCTGGGCGTACAGGTACGCTGAAAGTGGCAACGCGATCGGAGAAGGGAGTCAAGAAGGCACCCGGCAATGCTTGCCTTCACGGGCCGGGGTTGTGGGGGGGCGGTGGGCACTGAGTTTAAAAATCATGTTGCACCATTAGGCCGCACTGGGAATATAGAGTTCAATTCTGGGTCGCCCACACTGCCAGAAGGATTTACGGAAGAGATTTACCAGGATGTTGCCCTGGTCCGGAGGGGATTAGCTACGAGGAGAGGTCGGAGAAAATTGGTTCGTTCTCACGGGAAGTTGAGGAGAGACCTGGTAGAAATCTACAAGATTATGAGGGGCAGAGTGGATAGTCAGAAGTGTTTTTTCCCCCCGGGTGGAAGAGTCGGGGGCACAGGTTTGAGGTGCGGGACGGCAGGGATTTGTACGAGGCGAGATTTTTTTTTTACACAGAGGGTGGTGGGTGCCTGGAACTCGCTGGCGGGGGAGGGAAGCGGATAGGATAGTTGAGTTTTAAGGGGCGAAATCCATGGGAATGGAGGGGATAGAAAGCTTGGGAAAGGTTCTCTGACTATCCCCCTCCCTCCCTCCCCACCTCTCACCGTTCCAGGTCTCTCCCCTCGGCCTCTGCCTTTCCGATAAAAACAATCCCGCTTTACACGTCCTCTCCTCGCAGGCAGGAGAACCAGGTAACGTTCTCTGCACTCTTCCCCAAAAAGCTTCCGCACCCCTAGTGCGGCTACCAGAACCGCAAGCGACACCCCAAACGCGGTCGAACCGAGGGTTAAGAAGGCTGGAACGTCATTTCCCGACCCTCGGATTCGATACCCGGCCCACGAAGGCAAGAATCTCACAGGCCTCACTCATCAGCTTCTCCCCATAAATTGTCCCCCTCTCCGTAACCTCCTACACTCCCCTCCCTATCTCTGAACCTCCTCCGCCCCCTAACCCCCTCCCTATCTCTGTAACATCCTTCAGCCCCTACAACCCTTCCTATCTCTGTAACCTCCTCAGCCCCTATAACCCTTCCTATCTCTGTAACCTCCTTCAGCCCCTACAACCCTCGCTATCTCTGTAACCTCCTCCAGCCCCTACAACCCTCCCTATCTCTGTAACCTCCTCCAGCCCCTACAACCCTCCCTATCTCTGTAACCTCCTCCAGCCCCTACAACCCTCCCTATCTCTGTAACCTCCTCCAGCCCCTACACCCCTCCCTATCTCTGTAACCTCCTCCAGCCCCTACACCCCCTCCCTATCTCTGTAACCTCCTCCAGCCCCTACACCCCCTCCCTATCTCTGTAACCTCCTCCAGCCCCTACACCCCTCCTATCTCTGTAACCCCCTCCAGCCCACACCCCCTCCCTATCTCTGTAACCTCCTCCAGCCCCCTACACCCCCCTCCCATCTCTGTAACCCTCCAGCCCCCTACACCCCCCCCTATCTCTGTAACCTCCTCCGGCCCCTACAACCCTCCCTATCTCTGTAACCTCCTCCAGCCCCTACAACCCTCCCTATCTCTGTAACCTCCTCCAGCCCCTACAACCCTCCCTATCTCTGTAACCTCCTCCAGCCCCTACAACCCTCCCTATCTCTGTAACCTCCTCCAGCCCCTACACCCCTCCCTATCTCTGTAACCTCCTCCAGCCCCTACAACCCTCCCTATCTCTGTAACCTCCTCCAGCCCCCCACACCCCCTCCCTATCTCTGTAACCTCCTCCAGCCCCCTACACCCCCTCCCTATTTCTGTAGCACAGGACGAGAGTTGGGGGGTGAGGGGAGGATATCTCTCGAACTAACTAATCTCCCATTCCATCTCCATGCAGTGCAGTGCATCCAGAACACTCCAGAATACCTGGCAGACAGACTTCACAACTCAATGAAGGTGAGAACGTAGTCTCACAGGGAGCTTTACTCTGTATCTAACCCCGTGCTATACCTGTCCTGGGAGTGTTTGATGGGGGGGACAGTGTAGAGGGAGCTTTACTCTGTATCTAACCCCGTGCTGTACCTGTCCTGGGAGTGTTTGATGGGGGGACAGTGTAGAGGGAGCTTTACTCTGTATCTAACCCCGTGCTGTACCTGTCCTGGGAGTGTTTGATGGGGGACAGTGTAGAGGGAGCTTTACTCTGTATCTAACCCCGTGCTGTACCTGTCCTGGGAGTGTTTGATGCGGGGACAGTGTAGAGGGAGCTTTACTCTGTATCTAACCCCGTGCTGTACCTGTCCTGGGATGGGGGACATGTAGAGGGAGCTTTACCTGTATCTAACCCCGTGCTGTACCGTCCTGGGAGTGTTTGATGGGGGACAGTGTAGAGGGAGCTTTACTCTGTATCTACCCGTGCTGTCCTGTCCTGGGAGTTTTGTGGGGACAGTGTAGAGGGAGCTTTACTCTGTATCTAACCCCGTGCTGTACCTGTCCTGGGAGTGTTTGATGGGGGGACAGTGTAGAGGGAGCTTTACTCTGTATCTAACCCCATGCTGTACACATCATTGTCTTTTTATTATTGAACAGAGCCTGGGGACAAAGGATAACACAGTGACGCGGCTACTGGTTTCGAGATGTGAAGTTGACCTGTTACGCATCCGAGCGGAATTCCGAAAGAAATATGGGAAATCTCTGTACTCCACCATCCAGGTATCCGATCCTCCCATCCCGCAGTCACACTTTCCATCCGGGTCATGGGCTTTTCGTGGAATGAAATTGGTTGTGCTATTGTCATCGAGTTGGACGCAGTGATGCTTCACGGACAGGCTGTGTGTGGGGTAACATCTTCCCTTGAGAAAGCTGGTTAGCATTCAGGGAGCGAAGAGTTGGCATAAATGGGTCTTTCTCGCTTGGCACTCAGTGGGGGATCTGTGCAGGGACCCCAAACTGTTCACATTTGGAATAATTTGGAAGAGGGAACTAAATGTATTAATTTGCAGACGATACAAAGTTGGGTAGGGAGGGTGAGCTGTGAGGAGGATACAGAGATGCTTCAGGGTGACTCGGACAGGCTGAGTGTGCAGGAATCGGCACAGCAGATGCAGTATTATGTGGATAAACGTGTATCCACTTTGGGAGCAATAATCAGAAGGCAGATTATTACTGGGATGAGAGAGGTAAATACTCAGCGAGACCTGGGAATCCTCGTGCATCAGTCGCTGAGAGTAAGCGCGCAGGTACAGCAGGCAGTGAAGAAGGCAGATGGTATGTTCGTAGTGAGAGGATTTGAGTACAGGGATAGGGATGTTTTGCTGCAATTGTACAGGGTGTTGGGGAGGCCACACCTGGAGTATTGTGAGCAGTTTTGGTCTCCTTATCTGAGGAAGGATGTTCCTTCCTATAGAGGGAGCACAGCGAAGGTTTACCAGGCTGATTCCTGCGTCTGTCGTACGAGGAGAGACTGAGTGGGTTAGGATTACATTCACTGGAGGTTTGGAGAGTGAGAGGGGGCCTCATAGAAACTTAAAAAATTCTAACAGGATTAGATTCAGAAAGAATGTTCAGAAGCAGGCGCACGGCGGGTTAGCACTGCTGCCTCACAGTGCCAGGGACTTGGGTTCGATTCCTGGCTCAGGTCTGTGTAGAGTCTGTACATTCTCCCCATGTCTGGGTGGGTTTCCTCTGCGTGCTCTTGTTTTGTCTGAAAGATGTGCAGGTTAGGGTAGATTGGCCATGCTAAATTGTCTCTTAGTGTCCAAAGATGTGTAGGTTAGGATGGATTGGCTGTACTAAATTGCCCCTTAGTAATCAAAGATTGTACAGGTTAGGGTGGATTGACTAAATTAATCCTCAGTCCCAGGGGAATTAGCAGGATAAATTTGAGGATTTACGGGAATAGGGCCTGGGAGGGCTTGCAGACTCGATGGGCAGAGCAGCCTCTTTCTGCACTGTCGGGATTCTACAAAGCGTTTCCTCCAGGGTGGAAGAGTCGGGGACGTGGGTTTAAGGGGCAAGGTTTAAAGGAGGCAAGTTTTTTTTTACACAGAGGGTGGTGCGTACCTGGAACTCGCTGCCGGGGAAGCGGATACGGTGGTGAGTTTTAAGGGGCGTTTGGACAAATCCGCGAATAGGATGGGTATGGTTTGCCGGAAGGATAAGGGGGTTTTAGTTCAGAAGGGGGGGGGGGGGGGGGGGGGGGTGGTGGGCAGCATGGGCGGTACAGGAGGGGCCGAAGGGCTGTAGTTCGCTCTGTGATGATGGTTTGCTCTCTTCTCTCACAGGCCGACACCAAGGGTGATTACCAAACCGCCTTGCTTGGACTGTGCAGAGGGGAGGACCTGTAAGGGTGAGAGAGTGCCCCAACGTGGTGACCAAGACTAGCCACACCGCACTCTTCCCAGGAATTCCGTACCAATAAAGGCTTTTCCGAATGCTTCCGAGCCGTGTCTCCTTCCGTCACCTGGCAGGGTACCTGTTCGTTTACCCCCACCCTGGTTCCCAGTACCTGAAGGGGGTGGTGTTGGGGGAGTCTCTCAGGAACCCCCCCCACTCAGTGTTGCTGCCGTGGGGGAACGGCAGGAGGCCTTTCTGCCGTTCCACTGCGTCTTGGTGCCCTCGATTGGCGTGGGTGAAGGGTCGCCAAGGCTCATTTTGCTGGGGGAGGGGGGTCACGTGCCTTAAGGGCAAGAGGTAGGTGGAGATATTGATAGCAGCACAGCAAGATCCCAAAGTGGTATTCCCTTCTTGCTGTGGGCAAAATTGAACTGTAGCGTGCTGTCTGCCAATCAAAATGAGCTGTGTTTGGTCGGGTGGGGAGAGGTTAGGCAACACGGGCCTGCAATTGGTCAATATTAACCACTCACACACCACAATTCCTTGACAAATCCACAAAGAAATTGCTTTATAGAGAGGGAAATTTTTATATTTATATTTCTTCTCTTAGATAAAAATCTATGGCAAAAAAAAATGCATCAGCTTCCTCAAATATCTTAAAAAGAGTAGCCACCATTTGAAAGTTAACCACACCAGTCTCGGAATGTCAACTCGCAGTTGCCGATAAAAGCTTTTTTAAATTATTCTGCGCTAAATCTACAATTCGGCATAAACTGTGCAAACGTCAAAGTGATTCTTTGGATTAGATTATTGCTGTGTGTGTGAGAGAGAGAGGGAGGGAGGCCGGTTGCTAAGGAGACTAGGCCGAAGCCATAGCCTTTCAAAATGGCCAACTTTCTTCTCGAAGTAGAAACCTCCAATTTTGTTTAAAAGCCATTGCGCCGTCTTCGGGAAGGAAGATGGAGGTTGCATTCAGTTCCGCTTCTGTTGTCCAAGATGGCTGCCAGGCGTTCTGTTGCACGAGCTCCCCAGGGCGAGAGGGGGGTGGTTGGTGAGGGGAGTAGGCCCGAGATCACCAACTCGACGAGGGAGATGTGTCGGAGGTAGAGCGTTGGTGGCTCATCTCCCCTCACTCCTGACGTCGATAGCTGGTGGCCTGAAGGTGAGGGGGGGAAAATGAGTGATGACCTCTCCCTTGCCTCCCGCCCACTCCTGTTCTGATGGTAAACACGAGGTTAGGGACAGAGACCCTTGGAGGAAGCCCCTCCCCAGACTGAGGTTGGGGGGGGGGGGGGTGTGTCAGAGGGCAAAGGGCGCCGAGTGGTCAGTCTCTGAGGTGAAGAGTTCCTTGTAGAGAGGAGGGAAGATGGAGTGAGCGAGGAGGGGGCGGGCAAGGCAGAAGCTTCCCAGCTTCTCGGTGTGTCTCTGGCACAGGCCCCGGAGCGTAACCACCTTCAGAGGCAGCTGGAGGGGGGAAAAAACAGAGAGAAAGAGGGTTAATATTGACATCTAACCAGACCTCCTTCCCCATCCTGGACTGTTGCGCAGTTACCAGGAACTCCCTCCCCCCTCTCCCCTCCCCTCTCCCTTTCCCTCATCCTTTCCCCTCTCCCGGAGCAGTCTTACACCTGTGTGTAAGACCCCAGCACCAGTGGTTTTCAGGCCTACCGCCCTACCTTGGCCCAGAGATACTCGCGCCGATTCCTCTGGAGCACATGTCTGAGCGCGAGCTGGATGTCTGTCTGTAACCTCTCTACCTTGTACCTCTCCTGGAGCCACAGCCGGTCTGGGGAGAGAACAGAAAGCGTCAGGCACACGAGGGGAGAGGGAATGGACACAAATATCAGCTACGCTCAAGAATAACAATCTTTGTGTTCGAGCCGGCAGTTTACTGTTCCCCTGGTGCAGAATACAATTTCCAGGTGCCTCTACAGAGCTGCAACTCAAGTCGGGTGCCATTCCTGGACGGATGTGACCTCACACTCGGACCCTGGCTTCCCCAAGCCTCCCCCCACACGCACTCAGACCCACCCCACCCCGAGAGCCGCAAGGTTGTTACCGGAGGTGATCAGCACCATCGCGCAGAACAGAGCGAGTTCCGTCTCCGACAGGCGCAGGGAAGACATCCCGTGGGAGAATTCAAAGACTGAGTTTGTCAGATCGTCACAACCTAATGGGGAGGGAAATTGATACAAATATCAATCACCGTTCAAAGAGAGAGAGAAGAATAGACAGAAAGGCGAGGGACAGACAGGATGAGAGAGGGCAGGGGGGAGAATGAGAGAGAGAGAGAGAGAGAGGCCAAGGCAACAGACAGGATGAGAGAGGGCAGGGAGAGAGAGAGAGGGGAAGGAAGTGCGGAGAGAGGGGAAGTTTGGAGAGGGGGAAGTTCGGAGAGAGGATTTTTCTCACCGAGTGCGCGGAACAGCTCGGGGCTGGCGAACTTGCCCTCGAAGAAGACGGTGTTGTTATTGGCGTTAAACACTCGGCACATCCTCAACAGAACCACCTCCAAGGAGCCTGTACACGGAAAGTTCCAGAACAAATCCTTCAGCACCTGCTCGCAGGACAAGGATCCCAACTCCTCCCCGTCTACACTTCCCCCTCACTGCCTCGGGGAAAAGCATAATCAAGGAGCCTCCCGGACATTCTCTCTTCCACCTTCTTCTGTTGGGGAGAAGGTCCGATTGTCACGTACCGACCGACTCAAGAACAGCTTCTTCCCTGCGGCTGTCAGACTTTTGAATGGACCCGACCTCGCATTAAGTTGATCTCTCTCTACACCCCTCGCTGTGACTGTAATACTACATTCTGCACTCTCTCCTTTCCTTCTCTGTGAACGGTATGCTTTGTCTGCACAGCACGCAAGAAACAATACTTTTCACTGTATCCCAATACACGTGAGAATAATAACTCAGATTGATGTGCACAACATCGAAGGCCGAAGGGCCTGTTCTGTGCTGTATTGTTCTATGTTCTATGTTCTATGTGCTCTAACGAGGCCCCGGGCCCTTACCTGCTTTGAGAAGAACGATTTGATCATTCTGACACAATCCCATGAAGCCCTCGATCCTCTTGGCGAACTCGACCACATACTGGATGGCCTCTGTCAGGCTGTGTGCACACTTCTGCCACATCTCCTCCGCCGACTGTAACCGGCCAGAATGGTAGAACACGGAGGGAGCGAGGGAAGGGAGAAGGGAAGAGAGGGAGGGGAAGGGGAGAGAGAGGGAGGGAAGGAGAGGGGGAGAGGGAAGGAGAGAGAGGGGGAGAAAGAGAGAGAGGGGGAGAAAGAGAGGGAGGGAGAGAAAGAGGGAGCGAGGGAAGGAGGGACAGAGAGAAGGAGCGAAGGAAGGAGAGGGAGCAAGGGAAGGGGGGAGAGAGAGAGGGAGGAAGGAAGGAGATGGGGGAAGGAGGGAGAGAGAGGAAGGGAGGAGAGGGGGAAGGAAAGGCAGGAAGGGGAGAGAGGGAGGAAGGAGATAGGAGGAGAGGGAGGGAAGAGGAGGGAAAAGAGGGGGAGTGAGGGAAGGAGACAGAGTGAGGGAAGGGAGAAGGGAAGAGGAGGACGGGGGGGGGAGAGAGATAGGGGAAGGGGGGAGAGGGAGGGAGAGAAAGGAGCAGGGAAGGAGAGGGGGGAAGGGGAGAGAGAGAGAGAGGGAGGGAAGGAGATAGGGGGAAGGAGGGAGAGAGAGAAGGAGGGGGGATGGAGAGGGAGGGAAGAGAGGAAGGAAGGCAGGGAAGGGGAGAGAGGGAGGGAAGGAGATAGGAGGGAGAGGGAGGGAAGGAGATAGGAGGGAGAGGGAGGGAAGGAGATAGGAGGGAGAGGGAGGGAAGGAGATAGGAGGGAGAGGGAGGGAAGGAGATAGGAGGGAGAGGGAGGGAAGGAGAGAGGAGGGAGAGGGAGGGAAGGAGAGAGGCACAATTAAAAGGGGTGATGAAGCTGGAACTGAAATGCGTAATTCCTTAAAAACTTTCAGAGGGGGGGAGAATGTGGGACGCGCTCCCACGGAGGGGGGAGAATGAGGGGTTTACTCACCTTTGTCTGGTAGGCCTCCTCCTCACTCGGGGAGAATACCTTCCAGTGTAGAGCCTGGAGTTGTTCCGAGGTGTATCGACACGTTTCCTGATGGGATTTCACCACGTTCTGGACGATGTGATCTGCGGAGTGGGTCAGACAAAATTCATCACGCAGCCTGTGACTTTGCACCTTCTCAGCCAGGGCCCCCTCCCTGTCCCCCACCCTCAGGATCCTGAACACACTGGGACAGATCCGTTCAAAATGACCCCCCCCCCCCACAACACGGCCACTCTCACCCCTGAGCACGCAGATCAGAACTGAATTCCAAAATTTATTTGTTTGCGTCTCAAATAGGCTGACATTAACACCGCAACGAAGTTACTGTGGAAATCCCGCTGTTCGGGTTACACCGAGGGAGAATTTAGCACGGCCCTAACCAGCACGTCTTTGGACTGTGGGAGGAAACCCACGCAGACACGGGGAGAATGTGCAGACTGCGCACAGACAGTAACCCGAGCCGGGAATCGAACCCGGGTCCCTGGCGCTGTGAGACAGCAGCGCTAACCCATTGCGTCACCGTGCTGCTGGGGAATCGAACCCGGGTCCCTGGCGCTGTGAGACAGCAGTGCTAACCCATTGCGTCACCGTGCTGCTGGAGAATCGAACCCTGGTCCCGGGCGCAGTGAGACAGCAGTGCTAACCCACTGTGTCACCATGCTGCTGGAGAATCGAACCCTGGTCCCGGGCGCAGTGAGACAGCAGTGCTAACCCATTGCGTCACCGTGCTGCTGGGGAATCGAACCCGGGTCC